>APFE031188322.1:258220-289708 GCA_000404065.3 Pinus taeda
CAATTATTTTATGTGTTTTGAAGTATTAATTAATTAATTTATTATTATTTTGTTTCCTACTAAAATAAACTCATATTCTCATTTATATTTCATGTGCACTATATATTGGATCTGAACCGATCCAAAAGTTTGATACCATCGAAAAAACAATTGTAGGTATATAAAATATACAATCAATTAAAGTATCATAAAAAAAGAGAACAAGAAAATAGTGTCTTTTTCTAACATTCGGCTAGAACAAAAAAATATAAGTCAGTCATAAGATGTTACATACAAAATGGCTACTATGTAGCATAATATAGATATAATAAAAGCACGCGGGAAATAAAAAAAGCGCCCATCTAAGTAGGGCCTATGATAGAAATGGAGTTGCTCAGTGCCCCCTAACTCAGTTGCCACTCATAATCTCGGATCCAAGAGAACACCTGCTTTAGAAATCTTGTGAGTGGTCTCGTTCCTCTCCCTATAAACATGGCAACATGAGAAGGATGTGCAAAATAACATAATATGTTGAATGTCACCCACAATATCAAGAAGCAATAAGTTCCTGCAACATTAAATGTTGTTAACCTAGTTAACAACAAGAAGTGAAGCCACAAAATACTGAAAATGTGAGACCACTTTTCAGCAACAAAGTAAATAAGAGTACGACATGCAAGAACCTCAGCGGAATTGTTAGACCCCCTTCCCAGTGCCCTCATCACATGAAAATAATGGTTCTCATTTAGATGCAAAATGAAACCCCTACCACAAAATGGAACATTCCCTTGTGATGCCCGTTCAAAATAGCCCCATGGTTTAGTAGTTTGTGGCAACTCAAGAACAATGATCTGACCATGAAAAGAAAAATGAACTTGGGAGAAATGAGATAGAATCACCGAACTCTTTGCTGTAGTTTGTGGCAACTCAAGAACAATGATCTGACCATGAAAAGAAAAATGAACTTGGGAGAAATGAGATAGAATCACCGAACTCTTTGCTGCGGATTTTTTTAGGACAGGAAGGAGAATCCATAAAGATTTCCTTATTGTGCATGATCCAGATACCCAAACACAAACTCAAAGGAAAATCCGAAAAGGATAAGTGGCCCAATTACCCACCCAGGCTTGCCAAGAAGATGAGAAATATAAAACCTGCCATCGACAGTTAGGGCCCAATACGAATACGCAAGTTTCCCGAACTCTCACCACAAATGGGCATTGAAAGAAAAGATATTCGATTGACTCCCTCAAGTCCATACAAAGAGTGCACCATCTCGACCCAATCTTATAATGACGCTACATGATATCCCACATTGGAAGCTTTTCAAACATAATGACTCATAACAACAAAATTGATTTGGATAGGAATTGAGATTTCCACAGGACACCCCACCACTAGTCAATAGTTGGTCCCAGCTCGACCACACTGAGAAAGGTGTAACCAAGTTTTGAAGAGTAAACACCATGCGGTGCGGTTTCCCACACCAATTCATCCATTTGATCATTGAGCCTATGATGAGATGACAGGAAGGTTGCGAGAAAATGAAACGATTTCTCACTGAAATAATCTGGCAATTGAAGATCTCGGGTGGACGGCCAGCCCATATGCCACATAGTAGTGCAGTCTAAAGCATTCATGTCGAACATGCGAGTAATGCCCCTGTCGCAAAAAACATATATAAGTGGTTGCGAGAGGATGTGACCATTTTAAGCACCCAGGGCATGGAGGGCATGGATCCATACTAATATGAAGTCGTTTCCCACTACCCACCCGCCAAGCAAGGCCAGAAGCCACCATATCAGAAGAGTGTAGGGACGCACACCAAATCACAAAAATGTTTTTCCTTGGTTTGTTTGGCATGTGAATCAAATATTCTAATGAAAGTGGGACAATGTGAATCAAATATTCTAATGAAAGTGGGACAATGTACTTCTATATAATCACCTGTGTCCACAAAATCTTCGTGGTAAGAAGTCTCCAAACACTTTTACCAGCTAGGGCCTTGGAAAATATGAAAATGTTTTTTTAGACCCCAACCCAAAGGAGATTTGGAATATCCAATCTACTCCAATGCAGCCATGGCAACACATAATAATCCTTTGAGCCTTCCCAAAGGAAATTGAAACAAAACCTCTTAATACGTTCCAGAATACCCTTAGTTATCCAAGCTAATGACATCTAGTAAACATGAATTGTTTCTAAAATTAATTTAACCAACACCAATCTATTAGCTAGGGAAAGCCAAGAAAAGTACCACATAGAAATGCACTTTTCCAATTTGGCTAGTGACCAATGTCGATATGATTTTAAATAACAATTTGGTTTTAAATGAAAACCTAGATACTTAGATCCAACATCAAATTCCACAATTTAAAAAGGGAAAATTGAGCGAATAACCTCAATCTCTTGCCACTCCAAATTATGAACAACAATGGAAGATTTATGAGCATTAATATACATTCCCTTAGCAACACCAAATAGATCTAGAAGCTCAACAAGTTTATGAAGATCCCCAACGACTCATTATAGAAAATTAAGATGTAGTCCAGAAATAATAAGTGAGAAATAACCAACACTTGTACACTCATCACCCCCTGAAAAGACTTCTAGACTGAGACCTTTAACCACAAAAATAAATAAAAGTGGTGACAAAAGACATCGCTGATGCATGCCATATTGTGCCGAAAAAAAAGGCAAGGTGGATACATTTATGAGCACAACAAATGATAATATGTAAGCCATCCCATAATCCAGCTTATAAAGAGGGAATCAAAGCCCGCATGGATGAGAAGAAGTTGAATGAAATACCAGTCAACCCAGTCATAGGCCTTTAAAAGATCAATATTGAAGGCAACCCGTTTTATCTTTAAAAGCTTGATATTGTGTAAACCTTCCTCGGTGACCCCAATAGATTCATCAATTTGTTGACTAGCAAAGAAACCAAACTATTAAGGAGATATGCCTTTGAGAGAATAAGCTTAATACGTTTGGAAATAACCTTTGAGATTACTTTGTACACACAATTGCATAAGGATATAGGCTTGAAATCCTTAAAGGAAGAAGAATTGTCTACCTTTGGATTGAGGACGATGAATGTATAATTAAAAGGAAGGAGAATCTGGACTCATTGAAAACCCAAAGAAGACCTATTCCCATAAGTTCATAGAAAGTAGAAAAAATTCAATAAGCCAACCATCTGATCCAGGGCTCTTATCCTTTTGAAAGCTTGCAAGAGATTCTTTCAGTTATGCATTTGAAACCTCCCTAATGAGTTCCATATCGTCCTAATTTCCAACAAAATGTAGAAATAATTGAGCCACCTTAATAAATTCCACCACTTTAATCACCTAAAGAGCATTGGAAATTTCTTTGAAATGTTTTACCCCCATCGCAACCAACTTCTCAAATTTGGACACAGTATTCCCCTCATCCTCCATTCCCCAAATGGTATTATGTAGCTTCTAGTCCTTTGCATTAGCATAGAAAATTGTTGTGTTTTCATCCTCGCTATCCAACCAAACTACCTTGCTTCTGAGTCACCAAGATTCTTCCTACTTTACCAGAATCTCCTTCCTCCTAACAACCAAACCATGATATGTATCTCGAGAAAGATGAGATTGAAACCCCCCATATCCTAAATATGTAAAGGCCCCAATTTCTTATTCTACCTCCAAAAGGTCTGCCAAATCCCTCTTGCGACAAGCCATAACCCAATCTTTTATCACAACTTTTAAACATGCTAGATTAAGAGAAAATTGCCTTGCAATAGAAGCATTCACCCCATCATCATAAGGAGTTCAGTTTTGGTGGATCAAAATGGAAAAGTCACCCTCTTTTAACCGTTTTGCCTTCATTTTAAAAGGGTTAGCTAGTTTTTGTGACATTTCCTTAATCTCTAGACAACTAGATCTATGATCAGAAATACCCTTTGATCCAGTCCACTGATGGATAAGAGGAAATGCACCGATAGTAGATTCAACAACCAAAAAATGATTGTTATGCTTTGCAATTTGTTCCTCCCCCACCCTTTGATTTTTTGAGGTAGGAATCAAATGAACATGGGGAACGTCAATCAACTGACATAAATAAAGTTTGTGAGCAAAATAATCATACAGGGTGTGCGGCCGCGCCCGAAGGCCCCACGACTCCACTTCTCGCATGGAGAAGTTTAAATCACCACTAAGAATGAGGTTTGGGCAATGAATAGGGGACAACCCAAAAAATGTGTTGTAATAAGCCACCTTGTCATCATGAGGACCATATATGTTGATAAAGGTTAAAACCTTTTCCAACTCTAAGGAGTATCTTGTCAACCCCGGACCATAATGAATACTCTAAAAATTATGGGCCTTTATCTTTCGTGAATCCCAACCCAAACTAAGACCACTCAAGCGACCACGAACATTACTTATAATGAAACACCAAGAGGGTAGAATAGACTCCAAGAGTTTGACCACACAGTTGTAGGTTTTAACCATGTACATAAATTATTTGCATACGAATTCTAAAAACAGAAAATAAACAATGGCGAGAACATAAAACATAAAACATATATACACAAATATTTTCCCCTGGATCCAAAAACTGAGAGTACTAGATTGATTTTTCATTATATTTCTTTCAATGTTACAATACATATATATACATGCTGAAGCATCCATAAACCCCAATCCATTAACCATGGATTAGAACATAACCGTAGTTCCCTTGACCGGATCTACAAAATATCAAGTGCAGAAAACCATCATGCCCAAATACACGTGTAAAATCCATGCAAAAAACCAGAGTTAGGTTCACCCACCTTATATAGGGTCCAAAAAAAAATTCTCGGGATGTTTCCCCAGACTGGGTTATCGCCCCCCTGCAAACCCCCTGGCAAGGGGGGTTGTTGCTCCCCATTTGACCCCCCAACTTCATGATTGGGGGGGTCTAGTCACCCCTCCTCTAACTCCCCTGATTCACTCTTGGGATTAGTCGTGGAAAAACTATAACACACACACAACAACAGTCACCAACCCTAAGAGTTTATTGGAGAAAAATAACATCAAGACTTTACAGGGAGAAAAGTCTTCTAAGAGCCATTTTTTGGGAGCACTGGAAACTACCCTATATTTAAAGGAGAGGTTATTCATAAGGAAACCCCTTGAAATGATTCCATTGTTCTAAGAAACCCATATATATAAGTATGACGACTCGAATCCAGTTCCACATAGGCCTTTGCCTTGGCTAAGGAGATGTGAGATTTCCTTCCACTACCATTGCCAGAGGAATCTAGCATAGATATACGATCCAAACCACCTAGAGGACCATCTGAACCAACAAGCACTAGACGAGATCGTAAGTGATGTAAAATGTCACCCCCACCTGACTCACCAGAACAACTCGAGAACACGGGGGTTTGAGGAGAAGAGAAATTAGTTGAACAAAATGGCAACAAACAACAGACATTTTGGAAAGGAGAATGATGAAAATTTAAAGACATATACCAAAACACCCTCTTTGAACATACATGAAGACTCATACATAATGAATCAGAACAAGAATCAATATGTAAATTATGCAAAGAGAGGGTAATTGAATTACCAAGTTCTGAAGACATCTCTTGAGAAATAGCCATCCCCGCCATCGATGTCGAGGATGTAGATGGATCTGGGAAAGGAATTGAGCTAGTCACCATCATCGAGGTGGGAATAAATGAAACATTTGACACATAATCCTAAGCACATCCTTCATCCATAGAAGGAACCACTCAGGGCGAACCACCAACAGTGCAGTCCATCCTATTTTTCTTTGAAAAAATACTTTCATTTGAATTACCCATGAAAGAAAGGGTGCATTGGTTGACCAAGTGTCCAAGCTTATGATACCTCCTACACTAAAAGTGGAGACCTTCATAGTTAAGTTCTTGTAGCTGAGTGACATCTCTATCAATGTTCATAGTAGCATGTAAGTAATTTCTTCTTGAGATCTAGACATGTAAGTAATTTCTTCTTGAGATCTAGACACACCAAAATCCTTCCAACAGATTTGTCACGCGTCTCAAGAAATGAGTAGTCTGCATCCAGAAACTGCCCAAGACTATTACCCAGATTTGTGAAACTCTGTGAGTTCCACATGTTTGATGACAAACAAGGAAGCCAAACCCTTATTGGAATTTCATCCATCCTCTCCTTCTTGGCATAAAAAAGAGGAGTCCAGAATTTAAATAGAATTGGTGTGGATTCGATGGACCAAACCGCCATAGCAATGCAATCTACATTCTCTTTTGTCTTAAAAGACAATGGGATCCAACCCATGGCCAAAAGGAAAACATATGGTGTAGCAGAAACCATAGGTGATAAGACCTTATCACGCCAATCCAAAATGGTATTTAGCCCAAATTTCCTCCCATGGGCATGCCCAACCAAATATTTTTGCACCAAAATTGCCGCATTTGCATTTCCACTTCGTCACCCATGCATAAACTGTAAGGGGCAGGAGTGAGATACCCCTTTAAAGCTTTCAAGTTCTTTTTTTTTGAATGAGGTCGATGAGAGAGGCCACATCTAGGGATTCCTTAACTAAAACTTGATGAGTAATGGCTTTTGACACGAGAGATTCAAGGGGCTCCACAACCTACCCGAAATGACTCACTAAAGATTGAGGAAAAAAATCCCCCCAGTAGGGCCAGCCCCTAGTTGCAATGACAACCTCGACATAGGACCCACCACACGACAAACATTAGACGATGGAGGAAGGAAATTAAAAGTAGGGGAACCACCACCAGAAATTGAAGTTTAGACCCTTGCCATGTAAACCCTCAATATAGGGTCTGGTCAGGGAAAAAATGCCCTCATTTGAGAAACTAGGAAGGGAAATTCATCCATGCATAGCGAGAAGAGTGAAATCCCCTGACAAAAGATAGAAAACAGCACCCGAGGCTAGTTAAGGGGAAAAATGACAAGTGACACCAATTTGGAAACCATCCGAGGCCATGTTGCATGGGTTCCAAGATAGCCCAACACCCAGGTTCAAACTTGCAATGGAAAACCCCAAATGGAGAGAAACCCCTATTTATGGAAACTTCCTTATTTGAAACAAAAATGGAGCCCCTATTAGGACTAACCGAGTCATAATCCACATGGTCCACGTATTCCATAAGAAGCACTCCACTTTCGCAAGTTCAGCCAAGAAAGCAACCATACCAATCCCAAAAATATCCAATATTACCACAATGACGGTTAAAACCCAAAAATAACAATAAACAACAAAGAAACCATTAGAAAGATCCAAGGTTCCAAGGGAAAAACCCAAGTTAAACTAAAATTACGCTTGTCATGAGAAAGGCCCCATGAAAACGACATAAAGATTTAAAGAGGACCATGTTGTCTACCTTCCATTACACAAGGATCAACACCAAACAAACTAGATAAACATGGACTTGAATCCTACAAACCCTAGGTGTAGAAACCCCATGAGAGTGGCCACCATTGCTCCTTCCCCATAATATAGATTTGACTTGAAAAAGAAATGCCTTATTTATTGTCAATGTATTGAAGTATTAATTAACAATACATAAATCTATATAAAATCCTAACTTCAAAGTATTAATATTATTACATTTTTCAACTTTGAAATTAAAAATTTCACTACAGAAAAAACATTGCAAAAACAAACAAAAAACAGAAATTTGAAAAACAATTAAAAAAAAAACATATCAAAAATAAAAAGAACAAGAACAAGAAGACAACCTGAAAAATTGTTGAATAACCAACATTTAAAAAAAATGGATACTTAATACATAAGAAATTTTGAAGTATCTAAAATATGCCCTAAAAAAAAGGTTTATGTTGCATCAATGTTTTTCAAAATTTGCACGAAAATCATCAACATTTAAAAAAATATACCCATACTTAATATGTCATAAAATTTGAAGTGTCAAAAATATGCCCATAAAAAGGGATTGATGTTGTATGAACACTTTTCAAAATTGGCATGAAAATCACTAACATTTAAAAAAAAGGTACATACTTAATACATAAGAAAATTTAAAGCGTTAAAAATATGCTCCAAAAAAATGTGTATTATGAATCGACATTTTTTAAAATCAGATGATTTTTTGCAACCTATAAAAAAGTGAGAACTCGGTACACTTCCTGTTAAGTTGGTAACATTGTTCTGAGCAATCATGTGGAGACGTTGACAACGTTTCACCTATGCATCCATGTTTGATGGTTGAAAATGGTGACCAACAAACTATTCCCATAGGCGAAGAAGGCTAAGGAGAAGTTTCTCAGGAAGATTTGAGGGATGAGCTACTAAAAATTATCCAACATGAAGATCATTCAAAGGTGCATGAACATGTGGAGGAGAATGATATACATATTTAACATTATGAGAGCCCATTGAAGGTTCAAGTTGGAGATGTGGCCGAGGTTGTTGAGAATCCATCTTTGGGTCCAGTCATTGATGAGGTACAAGTAGGTGCAAAGGTATCTAGTAGGGCTACAAGAATTCTAGATAATAACCATAAGGAGAAGATTAAGAATATAAGTAAAGATCTTATGGAAATGAAGAATTATATCGAGACACTCTAAGCCACTATCTTGCAGCAGATCAGTAAATTTGAGGAGATTGGAGTTGTGTGTGCCAAGTCAGTGGCTAAGGTGTCTAGCATTGGGGAACATATAATGACCTTAATTGGGCAGCTAGGGGAAAGTATTTCGGAGTCTCAAAGAAACCCTATTTAGGAGTACATAGATAGGGCTTTTGGTACTATTAGGCCACCTTTACATAATGGGAAGGAGGTTTGGTATAGGCAAGAGGGCGTTGAGCCTTCCAGATGGTCTTTACATGTTGGCCAAGATCAAGCAACATAATGAAAGTTTAGGAGCATCCCAGTTAGAATCAGAATGGTGCAAGATTAGACTGGTGGGATTGTTTCTTGTGTGGGTAATTATGCACAAGATCCATGCTAGAGGATGGATTTGCGAGAGATTACGAGTTGGTATTCTATTGCTGAGGCAATTCTTGGGAAGATATTCTTAACTAGGTACAAAGTACATTTAGAGCCATGGGACATGGGCAATGATGGATGGCTAAGGTGCCATAGGGATGTAGGTGGAACTATTAGTGACAGGTTGAGTTGAAGGTTTAGTTGGGATTTAGGTATCGAGGAATCCAAGCATGATTGGTGGCACATAGGCATGATGTGACACAATGGTTTATGTGGGACCTTGGTATCGGTGTAAAAATGTCTTTACAATTGACATATGTGGATTGCTTGAGGGCAAGCAATCTAGGGGGGATTTATAATATCCCCATTTTTGGCTTCCGTTATGATGCGGTTAGGATGGACTCCCAGGGTTGGTGTTAACCAGGTCACAAAAGCAAGATTACGTCATTGGTGGGGTCGAAGGGTTTTTTAGGAGTTTTATGGGGTTTGACAGGGTTCGCTTGCTATATTTCATCATCAGAGTTAGTTTTGCATACTTCGTTATTGGTTCTATTACATTTCAATGATTCCTGTAAAACATGGTTATTATCAAGCATATTATAATTAAATATGTTAAAGTTGTTATTTGGAGTAGACTATTTGGAAAAACACCTTAGTGTATTAGCTCATTGGAATTGGGATGAAGAGATATACAAGATGGGATGATGAAAAATGACTTTTCGAAGCTGGAGAAATCATAGAGGAAAATTTACCATTTTTTGGGATTTTAAGTGACTTTAATAAAAATAAAAAAACACTTAAATACAATAAGAGGGAGAAACCTCTAAAATAAAAATAACATAAAGTGCAAAGGGAGAACCTTATAGAATAAAAATAAAATAATACAATAAATTGCTTCTAGAATGTTGAAGAGAGATCCATCAAATCTTTAAAAGGGGGGAAACTAGCCTATTGGATCATCTAGAGTTAATCATTTGTCTTTGTGAATATTGAAGAAGTTGTCCTCATAGGTTCATTGTGTCCAGGACGAAAACCCTTGGGTACTGCTTATCTAAGAATTGGTGAGATTGGACAAAATCCCATCTCTACCAATCCCTTGGTCAATTCATTCAAAATTCACTCGTGCATTTATCATTTATAGTTATAGTTTTTTGGGTGGCTAGAATCAGTATTGTCACAGTGTTTGGCAGGTACTTATATATCTAGATTTAATATAATAAGGCCAAGATTTTTTGCTTGTTCCTCTTGTTTATTTTGATTTGAAGCATTATGAGTTTTTCATATTACAAGTTTATTTGGTTTACTGATAATTTCATGGTGTAAATTGTGCGATTTGATTAAATAAATTTATAGCTTAATTTTATGAAGTTAAATTCTCGAAAAAATTGTTGTATTATCTTTTATAATATTACAATCCTACTGAAACAACCTAAAACAAAGATCTCTTCATGTAGGTTATTATAGATAGAGAAACGATGAAGGGAAATAAATATGGAATGGAAGGAATCTAAACCAATAAACCAATGACATTCTAGAAAATTATTTTTCTTGAAACACCTTGTACCATAGAGAAATCTCTTTTGTAAGGTGCCACTGATTTTTGTCGGATGGAGCTTGAGAAAAGAGAGTAGAATCCTTCAAGACCCATCCTCCAATATCCTTCAGAGTTTCCAACCTAGACCATTTGACATGGGGATACATTTGAGGCTACTGAGACTAGGCCAAAGAAAATGGAATTTGGATTTTCGGATCATATTTAAAACACCTTTTGGTACAACCACAATTGAATTCCAACAGACAATGATGCTTTCCAAAACTGATTTTATTAACATGATCCCGCCTCCTCTCGAGAGGAAGTGATTGGGAAAAACCAAAATATGGGCTTCAAATTTTTGGATCATCCATATCTAGTTTGCATTGTGGTGGTTGTTTCGCTTGTTATAGAAGCCTAGATATTTGAAACCATTGTCCATGCTTTTTTATAGGAAAGGGGAAATTCCCTTACCAGAGAGGGAATTCACAAAAAAATTGTTGTAAATAATGTGAGACTTGTTTCATTTATCTCCATACCTTTTTCCTTGCAAAAAAGGTTCAGGGCACTTTTGACAAAGAAGTAATTTGTTTTGTCCCTCAATATGCAGGTAGGGATATCATCAACAGATATCATGTGGGTAATCGCCCACCCTTCAGACAATTTTATCCATGAATGTGTCCACGAGATATAAGCTCACCGATTAATCAATTGAAGTCTTCTGTGATGATTAACAATAACGGTGGGATAATGGGCAGCCCCGTAGACCCCTTTTGAGGCTTGATTTTTTTTTGAATTCGCTCCATTGATTAGAACCACAAAGGAACCAGATTGTATACAATCCATAATGCAATTAACAACCTGGAGGGAAAACCCATTTGTAAAAGAACTAGATGAAGGAAGATCCAGTTAACCTTTTCATAGGCCTTAGATAGATCCAATTTTATAATAGTTTATCGCAAGTTTTTTGTTTTTACTGAATGGAAAACATCCTAATAAATAGCTATAACATCATGGATATTCCCGTTGTGGAGGAACCCAAATTGTCCCTCAAATATGTAAGAATTGAGAACATGATTTAACTGTTTGGCTATAATATTGGAAATAAGCTCATAGATTAGATTTCAACAAACAATGGGTCGTAAATTATCAAAAGGAATACATTTCTGTGTTTTTGGTATTAGACACACGAAATTGGAGTTTAGGGAGCCAAGAACTTTACTAGAGGATTGTGATTCACGAACTGTTTTCAAGACATTGTCGTTTAGTAAGTCATAAAAAACTAGATAAAACTCCATAGGAAAATCGTATGACCAATGGCTCTTGGACTTTTGCATTGAGGAAAGTGCCGCTAGGACTTCCTATTCCAATACTACTTCTATCATAAAAGTATTAATCTCATTTGTAACCACCTTGTGGAATTTTGAAACCACATGTAATATTTCTTTATTAGGGCAAACCGAAGGCGCTCTAAAGAGGTCCTGAAAATGGTTGACCCACTTCGTAGCTTTATCCGAAAACATATGGAGGATGGATCCATTGGAATCATGAATTCTCTAAACGGTACTTGCTATTTTTTTAAAATTGGCATATTGATGAAAAAAATTAGTGTTGTTGTCCCCTGAAGCGAGCTAAATGGCTTTGATTTTCAATATCTAGTGTTCCTCCTCCTCCAATAGTAGAGTATATCTTTCTTCTCCAAGGGAATTAAGCAGACTCAAATGGTCAGAAGATATAGAATTAACATCCATATGGGAGGAGGAGTTGCTTATCAACTTCTCCACTTTGATGAAACACACCTACAATTTTCTATAATTTCTTATTGATGTTGCAATCAACACCCTCCAAATTATTGCCTACACGTGAATTTTGGAGCCTACATAGGATCTAACACTCTATCATTCCATAGTCACTTCATGATCGATTAATGTTATGCTAAGTTTTTAAGTCTTATTCTCTGTTTCTAAGACTCGAAATCACTTGCTCACAAAAGCTCAGTCCATAATGAGTTCATGAGTGCATTTCTTTACACAAGCTAGAAAAGACATAACAAAGTCCATCAAGACAATATTTGTGTAATGTTCAACCTATGTCGAAATTTAATGTGCACTTTTAGTTGTCAGCCTGTCACTTTTGGTTGTGATTGTACTTCTATTTTGGTGAGTTTTTCCAACTGTTGCTTTTGCACACCTTCACTTTCGAAAGTGTTGCTTTCATGTTTACAATTGTGGATTTTGTTTTTTTTCACTTTAATAAGTGTTTTTTTCATGTTATCTTCACTTTGACATGTGTTTCTTTCATTGTCATTCACATTTTGCAAGTTTCATTTGCACTTTTCTCGTACTGTCACAAATGTTGTTTTTTGGGCATGGGAAGTGTCACACATTGTAAAGGAAGATTTGTGGTTCATTACAAGAGGAAACTTTGATATCAATGGGTCCTATTTATCACGTAGACATGTAATCAATCCATTCCCAAAGTTTTATGCATTGTCATACTAGTGTCGTCATTGTAGTTGCAAAGTGTATCTTAAGTGTCACACCTAGTTGAAGGGATTCAATTGTACATTCTTAAAGGGATTTTCTGATGCATTCTTTTGCACTATTGTGTCCTATTCATCATAATAAAGGACATCAGACATATTCCCCAAGTATTGAGCATTTTCATACAAGTGTCGTCACTATCGTCGTAAAGTGTACTCTAAGTGTCGCACTTGGAGGAGGTTGTTGTATTGCCATCACATTAAGGGGATAATGTTGTTCTTGTGTACTGAATGTTCAATGTTGTGTCGTAAATTTTTATGAGTGTGTGTGCTCATTCATAAGTTTAATCCTAGTCCCATTTCTACCTTATCGATCTTGTGCTTAACCAAATCATGAAAATATTTATGCTCGACCAACTTGACCCAACTTAACCTCCTTGAACTGTGCTTTGCATAGTAGAAAGGCTCAAGCTTTCCCCTTTCTTCCTAGAATTGTGCAATGCACCATTCTTGCCTCTAAGGATTATGCATTACAAAGTCATAGTGCTCAAGGATTGCATCTATGTCCTCAAAAAATACGCAATCTTGCCTCCCAACTAGTCTCTTGTTGCGTATTGCGCATACTCAATCATCAAGTTGTCTCCTCGAGTCCTTGAACTGCGTAACTATGTAATACACTAATCAGTATCCCTCTAGAATTGTGCAACTACGCATCCACTAATCAGTCTACCTCCAGAACTGTGCATTTTGCAGTTTCAAGGCTCAAGACTACCTCACTAACCTCCAAAACTATGCAGTTTACCCTTCTAGTCAATATCCTTCTGCACATTACACATTAGCAAACCTCAAGTTGTCTCCTTGCCTCCCTGAGTTTCTCAAGACTTCCTCACTAATCTCCTCAATTGCATATTCATCTTGCCCAGGCCTCCAAAACTATGCACTGACCCCTGAAATTGCACATGGTGCAATCCCTTAGTCTTCCTCCCTATTTATTTCCCCAATCCCAACTCAATTAATCATTTTCATGAAGCAAGCTAGACATGAGATTTTCCGAACTCATGTCGTCTTGTAATACTACATCTTGACATGAAATGATGATGCTTGGAGAAGAAGAGAAGGAAATCATATGAGAAGACCCTTATGAAGTTGGAACCATGAAGAAGCCATCGAGCAAGAAGTTGACGGAAACTAGATTACCACAAAATATCAAAGATCTAGATCACATGAAGACTCCATATCAATCAACCCCTTGGAGGATGAAGATGAATCACATGTAAGATGCATCATGAAGATGAAAAGAAAGCAACAAAAGGAGCAGCTTGGTAATGCCACATCATTCGTGAAGTTCCATGTAATAATTTCCAAGACATGGCTTATACAAGAGCTATCTCAAGAGTCACATGTGTGCTAGTGTCTTGCCACATCATTTGTGCAATGTAATTGTATAATTCTCCAAAATGAGAAAATGTAAAGTGTGTGAAAGACCAAGGTCCCAAATGGAATATTTAGAGTCACTATTGAGCTCTAAATTCATATAGAAGCTCAAAGGTCATGTAAGAGTCATGAGGGAGGTCAGGAGTTACATGGAAGGTGGAGAGTCACCTCATTTGTTATAAATACACCCTCATAACTCAAGAAAAGGAACTTTTGGGACTTGAACTCCCCACCTTGGCTTCTCTAGCATTGGAATAGGAGAGAAAATCTTTCTTTGGAGAAGAAAGTGGTGAATTAATGCTCCCCTATTGGGGCTAGTGTGGTAGAATTGTACTTATATATCTTGGCACTTCCACTTAATATATGACGCTCAATGAGCCAACACATTTTCATGCATGTATCATGAATATAGTAAGAATATTCTTTATATCTTTTTTGTATGTGTTTTGTTCACATGTACTAAGTAAATTGAACTATTTTGGTGGCTTTAATACTTATCTTGTTGAAGTTGTGTTGTACTTTATGATCATGTTTGTCTTATGAACTACTTTGTAGAATAACTTGTGATCCTCTTATGCTCATGTGTGTCTCTTTTATAATGGTACTATTAATTTTATTCTAGAGGCTCACTCTCTTTCTCCCTGCGATGAAAGTACCTTATATACATTGTAATTGTATGCCTTATAGTGTCAGCTTACTTGCTTGTTTGAAAGAATGTTTGTATAACCTCTTATGTTAATAATGGTAGCCAAGGAAAATCCCTAAGGAAAATGGAATTTACGGTTGGGGCTCCTACTCCAAACAATGCTAGATCTAATTGGGACTTCACATTGGGGAGAACCCCTTTGTTGACAGATTTTCAGCACCATTAATAGTTGATGCTAAAAGGAGGTCCATATGACAAGCTATGCCCGTTGAGTCGGTTTTGAATATCTTATCTTAATGGATCTTTCCCAAATCCTAACCCCTTAATATTTTTCTAACCAATATCCTGGTAAACTTTTCATCTCCATGGAACAGTTTGATGACTTGTCTCAATTCAAGTTTGATGGTGAGAGTGGTACATTCATAGCTTAACATATATAATTTTATTGGTTTTTGTAAATCTAATGAAATTGATGATGAAGATGTTGTTTGCATATTATTCACCCTCACTCTTGAAGGTCAAGTTAAGAAATGGTTTCATACCTTTCCAACCACTTCTATTCATTCATTTGATCAATTCCTTAGGGAGCTTCATCAAGACTTTGACATGTATAATATCAATGTGTATGTGGTAGGATTGATCTTCTCAAAATGAAAACCGGTGAATATATGGAGGATTTTCTTAATCGGTTTATTCACCTTTGCTATGAGTTTCCTGCAGAATATTTTCATTATAATTTAATTAGTGAAAAATTTTGGTGCTTGATTCTTATCTTCATGAAATCATTTGCATTTGAACCCTTTGATGATTCCCCTCTTCCAACTTATGTTGATCATGAGACACCCCAAATTTGTGAGGAGGAACCTGTTGTTCCTTTTTTTCCTTGTCCTCCTCCTTTTCCAGTATCAATTTGGGTGCCTCCTAGTGAAAATGTTGAAGTTGGAATATCTGAAAATCAAATTGTTGATTCACCCATTCAACCTCCCCCTATTTCCCATTATCTAGTTCTTATCGAGGAGAACTTGGAATGATTCAGTAACTGCACTGGTCCCGAAGTGAAAGTTGATCCCTTGGGTTTTCAAGATCATATCAATGAACATAAGTCAAATCTTGAATTTGATCCAAATGAAAACTTGACTGCCTCAAGGGATACCTTTCAACCTCTACTATCCATGTCTCATGATTCCTTGTTTCATGATCTGCTTGATAAACCTACTTCAACTCTTAAGAATGCTAAACCTATTGTTTCAAGCAATGATCATATAATAGGTAGTTACATTTCACAAGTAGAGGAACAAAGTGGTGAAGATATGTTTCATCTTTCTTCCCTCTTCTAGGATGACAATATTGCATTTTTGCTTGATCACCAATCTCACAATATTGATAACCTGTTGAATGATTCCATATCCTTCATTCAATTTGAGACTTTAGACAACCATCACCACGACATCTATGTTTCCATTAACACATGCAGTGATGGATATCCAAATGCACTGAACAATAGCTTTCCTTACTCTAAGCACTTATATTTGTACAATATCGATTTTGTAACAACCTTGGTGAAATTTTCATGTAATAAAAGTTAATAAAGGAAAAATAAGACCACAACTACGAGACACTTATTCCAAGCTGAATGTTGGGAAAAGATATCCTAGTGGGCATCACTGGATGTGTGTTTTGGCTAAGGAAATTTGGTGAAGGCATTAAAAGGCAAAAAGACATTTTTGGCACATTTATTTACGAGAATAAAGGATATTAGGAGAAAAATAAGGTGAAAGGTCACGGGTTGCATGTGAGGAGGAAATTGAAGGAAAAGAATGGAAAATGAAGAAAATATAGGCCTCATTAATAAAAAGGCTTCTGAGGATCAGTCAGTAACCTTTTTCCAATTCAAGTTTGGAGCTCTCTCATTATTCTCTCTCTCTCTCTCACTCTTGGTCACTTAGAGTTTTCTTGGACCACTCAAGTTTTGGATCAAGGAAGGAAAAGTAAGCAAAGGGAAAGGAGGGAAAAGCAGGATCAAGCAGCTTCAACATGAATACTTGCAGGTAGCCTTTTGTATGTGTAATTTCCTAACTGGTTTGGACATGCATGGATCTGCATGTTGGTGTATAATTCTCTTCCTGTCGGTGGCATGGTTTTTTCAGGTTATGACATTGGTTTTCAGCTTAACATTTCCTTTTTACGGTTGCCATGGTATGTTGGGATGTTTATTTAAGTTTTTAGCTCTGGTTTTCTGGATGGATTTCAAAATCTTGGGGAAAGGTGGCCTCAAGGTTCATTCTCAAAGGCCTAGGAATCCCTTGACCGATTTTGGCAGGATACACATATAGCCTGAGGGAGAAGTATCTGTTTAGAGTCTAGTGATCAAAGTTTGGATTGTTATAAAGCCTGAGAGACTGGTCTTGGTTTAGGGCTTAGTGATCCGAGATTTGATTGTGGTAAAGCCTAAGAGACAAGGAGACAAAAAAATCCTCAAGTATAGGGATGGATTTTGGATGGGATTCCAAGTTTGGTTCGGTTGTGATCAGAGCACTGGTTTTGGTGTGATCACGGTTTGGTGTGGGTGGAGGTGGTTTAACCTCTGGATTCCCTTGTTTGTTATTGGATTGGTTTTTCTATGAGATCCCACATTCATGCTTGGAATATGGCACGAGGGTGACTAACTGAAAGAGAGATTTGGTTCAGCCATGTCTATGGTTAGGTGGTACGTGGAAGTCCCAAACCTGGTGAGATTTTCCTATGATTAATAAAAGCTACATTCTCTTAATTTTGCATTGGTTTATATGTGGATTTAATGGTTGTCATATCTCTGATATTTATATGGTTTTATGTTGGTTATAAGCATGGTTATATGACTGGTTCATGTCATGGTTATTTCATGTATTACTTGTAATTGTTAAATGGATGGATTCAAGACCTAATTGATGATATAATAGTTCAATGGAGAAGGTGGTGATCCTTCCTGTTATGTTTCATAATTTCTTTCACTCATTCATGCTCTGTCTTGTATCCTATACCTATAGGTTGCATTGATGCCAAGTGTTTGACATAATGTCAGTCCTGGTTGGGGATGCTCAGGCTTAGTCATGAGGTTGATATTTGATTTGTTTGTCTTGTCATCATGTATTTGATGTATTCTGAAGGTTATAAAAAGTTTTGGGTAGAGGTCAGGATTCTAAGCTAGAAAAGTGGCTTGAATCTCGGGGATGCTAGCACAGGTCTGCTGAAAAGAGTCCAAGGATGCTGGCACATAGGCCTGTGAGAGTGACTTTGGCTTCTGATCATTGTCTTGCATATAGCATGAGAGCGACCAAGGGTTAAAAGGATTAAATCATTAGTGGGACTTAGGGACAAGATGTCTGAGTGGATGACATGTCTTATGAGGGTGTTGTTGCTGATGTGGAGGGGTTTGTTTAAGGTTTTCTTTCGACTAAATTTCCTTAAGGTCACCAATGAAGTTGAATCCCTTATAGTAGCCTCTCTTGTCGCATTTTTACCTCGGCTGGTCAGATGCTTGGGTAAACTTGGGAGGAGCGGGTGTTACTGATTCAAAATTTGCTTCTCAGAGTTTGCAATCTTCATTTATGCGATGTGATACTCTTCCAATTTAGAATGATTCCAAAATTCCTTTGATCCATGCATCTTCATATGATAAACTAGAAAAGGTAAGTTGTCAAGATTTTGAATCTTTGGTGTACCTTGTTGAGGAAAAACAAGACCAATCTAAATTTTACATTGGTATGCCTATCTTTGATAATTATGATGATGAAAATAATCTCATGGGGTATAACATGCATGTTGATCCATTGTTCTCGCAAGCTCAATTGATTTAGTTACAACTAATGCTTCTCCCCATGAGTCTTTTCACCCTTCCTCACCTCTATCATACTACTCATTGTACCCAGATATGTGCGATATGTTTTTAGTATCAACAATCTCTCTAAATCCTTTAGATATTTATTCAGTCGATCATGGTTGCAATCAGGGACAATATGGTGTTATTCTACCATCAAAGGATGAAAAGATTGAATCTATTATGGATGATCTGTTCAATTGTAAATCTTTTAGAAGTTAGGAGGAAGATGTTACATATCTAAGTGGTCAAGGGAGTTTTTTCGACTCATGTAAATAAATTCTCTATCCTTCAAGAATCTAATATGTTTAATATTAATTCTGATCCTACCAGTGGCATTAATAGTGTTTTCATTGATACATTTGACGATAGTGGTGCATATTTACCTGCTCATTTTTCTAAACCACCAAAATTCAATGATTCACCATCAAAAAGTTTAGAAGCCGGTCATGAAGTCGAGGCACTTCATCCCCTGTTGATGGTTATGTCAGGTTCTTGCAATCCTGTTGAGATATTTGAACTAGGTTGGATCCAAATTTTGACACATAAATCTTTCCTCAACATTCATCTGTTGGAAGTGAGCTCACTCTTGAAGGAATTTCAGCATTTTCAAGCTAATCCCCTAAACTGTCAAGATAGGGTTTTTGATCAAATATAAGATTCTTGTTTTGTTAATTCTTCACCATGTGAATCCCTTGAACTACACCTAGGGTTGAAAGCACATCTTTTATGACTCTGCATAGTTTCAAAGCCTACCATTCTAATTATCAAGATGAAGTTCATTATGATTTGAAGGATTTCTCTTTTTCAAACAATTTCGAGATAGATCACCTTCTTATCCATCTTATGTGTGTCATTAGGTTAATCGTCTTTTTGGAACAATATCTCTTCTTGAATGATAGAAAATTCTTGAGTCATTCAGGGAATCAAAACCCTTGTGTTGATACAAATACCTGGCTTGATTTGACCCTTGTTTCCAATCTTTCACCAAACAGGTATCCTAATTGGTTTCCTAAGTTTGCAATGCCAATGGTTGTTTTGAATACCTTAAGCTTTCATATTTTTGGCATAGTATTTGATGAAATACAAAGGGAACCAATGGATAATTAAGGATCTTATAATCACCAATTTGATCATGATATTGGTTCAAACAACTATCTCTAAATTAATCATTGTACCATCAACGTACTTGATGATATTTGTTTTACATTGACTGATTTTGTTGAATCTAGTGATTTTCACGGTTTATCATTTCATGATTTAGATGTTTTTTGGATAGTTGAGGCACTTCAACACGAGCATATTGTTGTTTCAGGTTCTCACCATATTGACAAGGCTTCTGAACAAGATCTAATTAAATTACCCTTAGAATATTCTCTTTGCGATTTGAATGTGTTAGTTGAAAATTCATTTTCTCATGAGCATCAAGGTATTCAAATCTATTTTTCTAAATTTCATGGTCAAATCGATGAATGGTTAGAGAAATATTACCTAGCAAGCTCCATCGTAAATAACAAGTTTCGATCTTCCTTGATGTTTGCAAAAATTGAAAACATGAATGAATGTACTTTTGCATGTAGCCTTAAATGCTTGTATGATCGTCATTTCAAGCAACAAGGTAAAGCTAGAGACTAGTTAAAAGTCAGTTAGCATGCCACATCTTTTTGTTTATAAGCAATACCTTCCATTCATTGTGAAAACTTTACAAATTATTATCTTTACTCTTGCACAATGCTTTATATTGCTTTTAATTGTCTGTATCTTTGTGATTATAGGTCGGGAGCGGTTACAGTGGCTCTATTGGAAATTCCATTACACTTAGCCCTGACCTTATATCTCGTTAGGTTAGGAGTAGATTAGGTGCATTTAGATCTCTAGTTGCATTGCATGATCCTCCCTTTCATCCTTGCATTTTTTCTCTTATCTAGTCATTTGCATTTGTTTGTTTTCTTTGTTTATTTCCCATGCTGCTTTTCAGTTAAGGTTTAATTCCACACAATTTTTGCTTTTGTCTTCTTGTTATGCCTTGTCTTGTCTTTCTTTCTATTGTTTAATAAGAATCTACATGAAAATTATTTCTCTTGGCACAAAAGACAATGTGGAAAAACTTGAAAAGGGAAATTGTGACAACAAAAAATGTTTGGCTTATATGTTATCCTCTTCTCTATCATGGGTTTTCATATCTTTAAATTCGATGATTTCTGAACAAAAAATATGATTCGTTCCAGACGAAATGCCTTTGGTCAAACTATGAATCCTGTATCTTTATTAGGATCTTATTTCTGACTCAACCTTGTATTTAAATGGTGCCCTTCTTGTCAATCCAATCAAGTAGAAGAAGGGAAAGGGGAAAATCAATAGCAATAAAATCAATACCATAGGTATATATGGCCTTGTCTGAGGGAAAAAGCCTCGTATGATCTCAATAAGTTGGGATATCTCTTCCACCCAAGTCAAATAAATAAGTGGCGAAGCACAATCTTTTCAATAAAATAAATAAATGGTGAAAGTGTTGGGTGTGGAGCCTGATTATCTTCCTGATTGTTTAGATGTTTTAATTTCAGTCATGTCGGATCTATGTTCCTAAAGAGGTGGAAACGATTTCTATTTAATTGTCATCGGTGAGGTCTAGGGGGGCGATGAGGACTTTTATGAGCTCCCCCTAGTAGGGGTTCGGGAGAAGCACCCCTGAAGGTAAAAATAGATGAAAAAATGCCTTGTCAAATATTGTAATTTCATAGTCAATATGGGTCGTTCATTAGGTGGATGATCTGATAGTAGAAGTTATGTTAATTTAGGGTTTTTTGTCGTAGAAGGAACCCCCTCCATTTATACGAGGCAATTGTATTGTGACTATGAATTATTATTATGAGCAAGAGAGAGGGAAAGGAGACTGTGTGAGAGTGAAGAGCAAATTACAATAGACTTGCTCTAGGTTGTATCTCTTCATTTTGATGGATAATATAAAAGGAAGGGTTGGTTGTTTATTTTTGGACATAGCCCAAATTGGGTGAACCACGTATATCTGTGTCTTTCTTGTTTTATGTGTTTCTGTATTTGTGTTTCCGCAATATTCTGTGTATTTCATTGCTCCATTAATTAATTTATAACAACTGGTATTAGAGCCGAAGGTTTATTTGGCTGATACTTGTTGGAGAGAAGGGTTCGTGGTTCGAGTGGGAGCAATGGAACAAGCTGGTAGGTTTAGGGTCGAGAAATTTAACGACCAAAATTACCAATTGTGGAAAATGCAGATGGAAGATTATTTGTATTAGAAAGATATGTACCTAGCATTGAGCGGAAAATCAAATAAGCCGACGATTATGATAGATGCAAAATGGGAGATTATTGTTAGAAAGGCACTAGGAACAATGCAACTGTGTCTGGCAGCTTAAGTGGTATTTAACATTTCAACAGAAACGATAACAAAAGGTCTATTGACAAATTTGGCCAAACGATATGAAAAACCCTCGGGCTCATATATGATATATCCTATGAAGCATTTATTTAACATGAATATGTCAAAAAGTGGATTTGTTGTTGATCATTTAAATGAATTTAACAGGGTTACCAATAAGTTAAGTTTTGTAGGGGAAAATTTTGATTATGAAGTTAGAGCTTTTTTATTTCTGTGCTCATTGCTAGAAAGTTGGAATGTATTAGTTATGGCTATTAGTAACTCTGTCTCCGGATCTAGTACTTTAAAGTTTGATGATGTTGTTGGTGTCATCCTTAGCAGGAAATATGATGGAAAAGCTCTGGTGAGACATCAGGTAATGCTTTGACTGCAGAGACCAGGGGAAGAAAAATGGAAAGAGGAAGGGGCCCAAGAAATTGAAGTAAGTCAAGAAAAGGAAGATCTAAATCTAGATAAGGGATAGTGTGCTGGAAATGTGGGAAGAAAGGACACCTAAAGAAAGGTTGAAAATATCAGAAAGGAAAAGAAGGAGATGGACAACAAGAGAACAATTATGAAGCTAATGTGACAGGTGATGTGTTGCAAGATGCTTTGTTTCTTTCATTAGAAAATATTATTGAGGCCTGGGTAGTTGATTCAGGGGCTTCATTCCATGTTACACCAGATAGGAAACATTTTCATGACTATGTTCAAGGAGATTTTAGACATGTTTGTTTGGGTGATGATAAACCTTCTAAAATCTTTGGAATGGGTAAGGTTTTTATAAAGTAAAAGAATTGAAACCAATGGCTATTAAAGAAGGTAAGGCATGTTCCAAATCTGAAGAAAAATATGATTCAACACAGAAGTTGGTAGGTGAAGGCTTTGTAACTACTTTTACAAATAAAACCTGGAAAGGTCACTAAAGGAGCCCTGGTAATAGAAAAAGGAGAAAAGGTTGGTACATTGTATTTATGAAATAGCATTTCTAATTTTGTTAATGATTTAACCTCCACTGGAGTAGATACAACACTATGGCATCATAGGCTCGAGCACATGAGTGATAAGGGGATGCAAATTCTTCACTTAAGAAATTTGTTGCCAGGTCTGAGGCATGTTGATTTGGATCTATGTGAAAATTGTGTTTATGGAAAACATAAGAGAGTCAAATTTATTAGAGTTGGGAAGGAAAAGAAGAGCAAAAAATTAGAGCTTGTGCATACAAATGTATGGGGACCTTCTCAGGTATCATCTTTCGATGGATCTCGCTATTATGTTACTTTTATTGATGATGCAACTAGAAAAACCTGGATTTATTGTATTCAGAATAAATCTAATGCATTTTATACTTTTAAGAAATGGAAATCTTTGGTTGAGAATGAGACAAGAAAGAAATTGAAGTATCTCAAATCAGACAATGGAGGTGAATATTGCAGCAAAGAGTTTGATAACTATTTTTACAGAGCATGGAATTCATAGAGAGAAGATAGTTCCAGGAACACCATAGGAAAATGGCGTGTCAAAAAGGATGAATAGGACAATCATGGAGCGTGCAAGGTACATGAGATTGCATTCAGGATTGCCATTACAATTTTGGGTAGATGTTGTAGTTGTTGTTTTTTATCTAATATACAGAAGGCCTTCAAGTTCCTTGGATTGTTGTATTCCAAAGGAGGCATGGACAAGTAAACTACTCATTTTTAAATACTTTCAGTTGTGAAGCCTTTGTTCACATTAATAGAGAAAATAGAACAAAGCTTGAGGCTAAATCAAAGAAATGTACCTTTATTGGATACAGTGTTAATGATTTTGGTTATCACTTATATCATTATGAAATCACAAAATCATTAAGAGCAGAGATGTCATATTGAATGAAAATGCCTTGTATAAGGATCATATGTAGGGAAAGAAACAAGAAAAATAAAACAAAGAATACATAGTGCTTGATGAGATCACAGAAAAGCAAAGGTGCTTGAAAATCATAATGATGAGTAGCCACAACAACAACAACAATCACAATAGCAACACGAACCTCAAACACTTGATAGTGGTGTTAGAAGATATACTAGGGTAAGTAGACCCCCTGAATTTGATACTCTCCTTCATTATATTATGTGTTGTTGATTGATTCTTGTGAACGAGAAAGATATGAAGAAGCAATGCAGGTAGAAACCAGGAACAAGTGGGAGCAAGCCATGGAAGAAGAGATGGACTCCTTGATGCAAATCCATACTTGGGACTTAGTCAAGTTTCATGTAGGTATTGAAGAATAAATGGGTTTACATGTTGAAGGAAGAATATGGATGTAAACACGGGTATAAGGCTAAATTTGTGGTGAAGGGATTTGCACAAAAGAAAGTTATAAACTTTGATGAAATATTTCTCTTGTTATTAAAATGACTTCAATCAGAACTATTTTAAGTCTAATGGCAACAAAAGATTTTCATCTTGAGCGGTTAGATGTAAATACAACCTTCCTCCATGGGGATTTGGAGGAAGAAATATATATGCAGTAGCCACAAGGGTATGAGGTCAAAGGGAAGGATAAATTAGTGTGCAGGTTGAATAAGAGCTTCTATGGTCTAAAAAAGGCTCCAAGGCAATGGTATCTAAAATTTGACAAGTTTATGTATGAACAAGGTTATACTAGATGTCATTCTGATCACTGTATTTATCTTAAGAAACAAAATAATGACAACTATATTATATTTCTATTACATGTAGATGACATGCTTGTTACAGAGTCTAACATGTAGGAAATAGATGTGCTTAAAGGAAAATTGGCAAATTCATTTGCAATGAAGGATTTGGGTGCCGCAAAACAAATCCTTGGTATCAGAATAACACAAGACAAGAAAAGTCGTAAATTAACATTGTCTTCGAGTGAGTATATAGAAAAGGTGTTGGAAAGATTTAATATGCAAAATGCAAAATGAGTTAGTACTCCTATGTCTAGCCATTTCAAACTAAGGAGATGTGTCCCAAGACTCAAGAAGAGATGGATTATATGTGAAGTTCCATATGCATCAATAGTTCGAAGCTTAATGTATGCAATGGTATGCACAAGGCCTGATATTTCACATGTTGTGGGCGTTGTACGCAGGTATATGAACAATCTAGGAAAAGAGCATTGGATGGTATTGAAGTGGATTCTCAGGTATTTGAGAGGTACAAAAAATAAATAACTATGCTTTGGTGGTTCAAACATTTCTCTACCGGGATATGTTGATGTCGATATGACAGGTGATAGAGATAACAGGAGGAGCACCACAACATATGTGTTTACTGTAGGTGGAACAATTGTCATTTGGGTTTCAAAATTGCAAAACATTGTTGCACATTCAACAATTGAAGCAAAGTATGTTGCTACTACAAAGGCTAGTAGTAGCCAAGAAGGAAGAGATGGGCAAGTTATACAGTGACATCCATATTGCCATTGATCTTGTAAATAACTTAACATTTCATTCCAAGATTAAACATATACAACTCAAGTACCATTTCATCTGGTCAGTGTTGGAAGATGGATAGTTGAAGCTGGAAAAGATACACACCAACCAAAATCCTGCATACATGTTAACAAAATTTGTAAAAAGGGAGAAACTGAGATCCTTCTAAGTTTCAATTGGTCTTCAAGTATGATGATGAAGATGAGAAAGAAACAGGTCCAAATTGGAAATATTTTCCAGCAAGTGAAGTAATGGTCGAGTTGCTATAATTAGTCTCCAAGTGGGAGATTGTTGGGTGTGGATCCTGATTATCTTCCTAATTGTTCAAAGGTTTTTGTTTCAGTCGCGTTGGATCCCTGTTCTTAACTAGGAAGAAACACCACCCATTTAATCATTGTTAGGGCAGTCTAAGGGGGAAACGATGAATTTTATGAACCCCCCCCCCTCCCCCCCTAGAGGGGGTTTGGGGATAGCACCCCTGAAAATAAAAATAGATGAAATTTTTCCTTGCAAAATATTGTAATTTCGTAGTCAATCTGGGCCATTGATCAGGAAGATGATCTGATGGTAGAAGTTATGTTAATTTATGGGATTTTTTCCTAGAAGGCACCCCTTCGGTTTAAATGAGGGAATTATATTGTGTCTATGAATTATTATTCTAAGCGAGAGAGAGAGAGAGAGAGGAGATTGTGTGGGAGCGAAGAGGAAATTACATTATATTTATTGTAGGTTGTATCTCTTCATTTTGTTGGATAATATAAAAGGAATGATTGATTGTTTCTTTGTGGATATATCCCAAATTGGGTGAACCACATATATCTGTGTCTCTCTTGTTTTATTCATTTTTGTATTTGTGTTTCCATAACATTTTGTGTATTTCATTGCTCCATGGATTAATTTCTAATAGAAATAAGAGAAAGTCTTCCTACGTAGAGAGGTGAAGCAAGTAAATTTGTCGGGGTACTATTCAAGCTTTCTGGCAACAAAGCAATGCTTATGTTGCCGTAGTGACTCTGTTGGGGTACTGCGAAGGACTGCTATCAACGGAGTAACACTAGAGATGGAAACTAAGACTATTATTATCTTAAACTCACACTTTTATATTATTTTTCAATTGAATTGAAACTATTGTGATTTGGAAAGCTTTGTGAATGTGTAAAGCCAATCAAAGAATAGAGGGGACTATATATTTAACTGGGACAAGTAGCAAAGCTGAGGTAATTTTTATGACAAATCAATACATCCTGAAAGACTGAAACCTTTCACTTAAGGATAAAACCAAACATAGAAGCTGGAGTTATATCAGTGTGTCACCAAGTGTTGAAGTTGCGACCAACACCCTCCAAAATTTTGCCTACACTTTAATTTTAGATCCTACTAGGGATCAAACAATCTTTCATTCCATAGTCACTTCATGATCAATTAATTTAGGCTAAGTGTTTAAGTATTCTTCTTGGTTTCTAGGTATCGAAGTCACTTACTCACACATGCTTAGTCCGTAATGAGTACATGAACGCATTTCTTTACACAAGCTTAAACAGGCATAGAACATTCCATCAAGATAGTGTCTGTGCAATGTTCAACCTATGTTGATAGTCAATGCACACTTTCAATTGACAGTCTCTTGCTTTTGGTTGTAATTGTTCTTCTATTTCGATGAGTTTTTCCAGCTATCACTTTTGTGCACCTTTGCTTTTGCAAGTGTCACTTTCATGTTTACGACTATTAATTTTTCTTGTTTTCACTTTAATAATTGTTTTTTTCATGTTATATTCGCTTTGGAATGTGTCACTTTCAATTTCATTTGCAGTTTGCAAGTTTCGTTTGCACTTTTCTCTTACTATCGCAATTGTCGTCTTTTGGACATGAGAGGTGTCTGACACACATTTTAAAATCAGAGTTGTGCTTCATTGCAAGAGGAAAATTTGGTACCAATGGGTCCTATTTACATGTAGATATGTACTAGACCCATTCCCAAATTTATATGCATTATCGTACTAGTGTCGTCACTATCGTCGCAAAGTGTACCTTAAGTGTTGGACCTAGTCGAAGGAAGTCAATTGCACATTCTTAAAGGGCAGTTCAAATGCATTTTCTTGCATTAATGTTTCCTATTCATCTTAAGGAAATACATCATACATATTTCCCCAAGTATTGAGCACTTCTGTACAAGTGTCGTCATTTTCGTTGCAAAGTGTACCCTAAGTGTTGCACATGGAGGAGGTTGTTGTATTGTCATCGCATTGAGGGGATCATGTTGTTGTTGTGTCGTTAATTTTTCTAAGTGTGTGTGATCATTCATAAGTTCAATCTTGGTCTCACTTCTACCTTGCTGATCCTAGATTTAGCCAAATCTTGAAAATCTTTCTACCCGACCAACTTGACCCAAATTAGCCTCCTTGAATTGTGCATTGCACAGTAGCAAGGCTCAGGCTTCCCCCTTACCTCCTGGAACTACGCAATGCGTAGTTCCTACCTCTAAGGATTTCACATTATGCAATCACAGTGCTTAAGGATTACCTCATAGCCCTCAGAAACTACGCAATCCTGCCTCCCAAACAATCTCTTATTGCGCATAGACTTAGTCATCAAGTTGTCTCCTTGAGTCCTTAAACTGTGCAATCCACTGATCAATCTCCCTCCTGGAATGTGCATTGCATAGTTTCAAGGCTCAATATTGCCTCACTGACCTCCAAAACTGCACAATTTACCCTTCTTGTCAGTCTGCTTCTATGCATTTCATAATGGTAAGCCTCAATTTGTCTCCCTACCTCCCTGAGATGAAAAATTGTGCAATCCCTAGGCCTCTCTCTCTCCTGTATTGCACATTGGGCCACTTTAAGGCTCGAGACTACCTCACTAAGTTCCCGTGACTGCTTAGTCATGTTTCCTAGGCCTTCAGAATTGCGCATTGTGCAGTCTCAAGCTTTAATCCATCACTCTTGGCCCCTAGAACTATGAAATCCTTGAGTCTTTCTCCCTGTCTAGTGACCAATTCCAGCTTAATCAATCATTTTCATGAAGCAAGCTAGACCATGAGATTTTTGGACTGATGTCATCTTGTCATACTACATATTGACATGACATGATGATGCTCAAATAGGAAGAGAAGGAGATCATATGATAAGACCCTTGTGAACCTAGAACCATGAAGAAGTCATCAAGCATGAAGATGAAGGGATACTAGCTTACCACGAAAGATCAAATATCTAGATCAAATTAAGACTCCATATGAATCAGCCCCTTGGAGGATGAAGATGAAAAACATGCAAGATCCATCATGAATATGCAAAGAAAGCATCAAAAGGATCAGCTTTGCAATGTCACATCATCATGAAGTTCCATGTCATTATTGCCAAGACATGGCTTGTACAAGAGTCATCTCAAGAATCACATGTTTCATAGTGTATTGCCACATCATTTGTGGAATGTAATTGTGCAATTCTCCAAAATGAGAAAATTTAAAATGTGTGGAAGACCAAGGGTCCCACATGGAATATGAAGAGTCACTATTGAGTTCTAAACTCATGTAGAAGCTCAAAGGTCATGCAAGAAAATGAAAAGGAATTGTAGAAACTCAAGAGTCATGAGTCAAGAGTCACATGGGAGGTGGAGAGCCACCTAATTTGTTATAAATACACCCTCATAACTCAAGCAAAGGGAATTTTGGGACTTGAACTTCCCACCTTGGCTTCTCTAGCATTGGCATAAGAGAGAAGATATTTCTTTGGAGGAGCAAGTGGTGACTTAATGTTCCACTATTGGGGCTAGTGTGGAAACATTGTACTTGTATATCTTGGCACTTTGACTTTATATATGAAGCTCAATGAGCCAACAAATTTTCATGCATGTATGATGAATATAGTAAGACTATTCTTCTTATGTTTGTGGTATGTGTTTATTTCACATGTATAAAGGAAATTGAATTATTTCAATGGCTTTGGTACTTATCTTGTTGAAGGTTAGTTGTATTTGGTTTTATGATCATGGTTGTCTTAGAACTACTTTGCATACTAACTTGCGATCCTCTTATGCTTTTGTGTGTCTCTTTTGGGATGGCACTATTACTTTTCTTCTAGAGGCTCACTCTCTTTCTCCCTATCGTGAAAGTACCTTATATACATTGCAATTGTATGCCTCATAGTGTCAACTTACTTGTTTGTTTCAAAGAATGTTTGTATAACATCTTATGTTAATAATGGCAACCAGGGAAAATCCCTAAGGACAATGGCAGCTTGGTCATATTTTCGGTTGGGGCTCCTACTCCAAATGGTGTGAGGTCTAATTGGGACTTCACATCGGGCATACCTCCTTGGTTGACGGATTTCCAACACCATCAACATGTCCTTTAGCCCACGCCCTAGAAGATTGCTTGATAATGATCGATTTTTTTGAGAATTGCTCCATGTATGAAGAAGAGCTAGACTGATATAGAAGCCTCCAATGGCTAATCAACATATTTGACAATCTTCCTCATTTAACTAGGATGGGTTCAAACAAAATGGGATCACCTTGGACCCATCCTGGAGAAACATGCATAATGTGAATGGTTTGTGGTTCCATAACCCCCTTGAGCACATCGAGGCTTTGAAAGAGAAACTTGAACTCATCATGGATTCCGATGCTAAAAACCTGTAAATCCTTTTAGAAACCTCACTACCACCAGAGCGATCATTCATCTACGTTAGAGATAGCCTTACTGGCTCAGGATTCAAAAGACGATTTTTAACCAACCATTTAGAGAATGATCTATGTAGGGGATCTAATTGAGGATGTGGCCCTAAAACTTTCAGGAGGCCCAACATAAACTTGAGGTCCCCTCCAACAATGACATGTTGATCCTCAAAAGAACTTGCAGAGGTCAGGTCTTCCCAAAAATTTTATTGATCAACATACGACCCATATATATTTATAAAAGAAATGAGAGAAACCAAATATTTATATAAAAACTTAATAAGGTTGAGGGGAGGGGAGATAATTTGATTAAGTAAATAAGTATATAAATTTCATATTTTGGTGAAATTATTTTTTGAGGGTTTAATAATTTTGTTTGATTTATTTATTTATTTCAAAATTTTAATGATTTGGATCATTTAAAATAGCTAAAAAAAATTGAGGACAAAATTTATGTTCAATCTTCTCACTAATCAAAGAGTCTCATAATTTTTTGTAAATTTCTATCAAATTTGAGGGAAAAGTTTCGAATTTTTTTTTTTATCCTTTTATTAAATTATATATAATATTTTCCCATTAATAAACACTCATAACATATGACATGATATATATAGTATCCTTTTTTTTCCTATTAATGAACACTCATAACATATGATATGATATATATACTATCCATTTTCTTGGGGAATTGTTTTTTGCTTTGGTTTTTGGTATGTTAGTTATGTAATGTAGTCATGTTAGTTATAGTGATTCCTTTTATTCATGTTGATATTTAATTTAGTAAAGTTATACATAAATCTAATAAACTCTCAAAAATATTATCGGAATTTATTTATGACAATATTTTTTTGTGCTGAGTGACACTCTACAACTTGGTATAGTGGACATGTTGGGGCATAATGTAAGTATGTCAACATTTTTTAAATGTTGGGAGTATATATATAAACAAAAAAAAAATAAATGTTGACTTTGTATGCCTTAATTAATATTCATATTGTTACGCAGTAATTTGTCACCATTGGTCACTGTCCTTGTTACCCCCACTGTCACACATTGGAGGACACATTTACGGACCTGTGACCAGTGACACAACTTGAAAACACTT
>APFE031188323.1:0-87936 GCA_000404065.3 Pinus taeda
TACAATTACGGAAACTGAAAAACTGAAAGAGACAGTTGCGGGGGTCCAAATGGGATAGGTGGGTGGCCACCAACATCCACCTGGATCAAGTTTGCAATTTTGTTGCAAAAATGTAACTGCTTCTACCTTTTTTTTCAATGGAGCATCCAAGTCGAACCCAGGTATTGCAGGGGCAGGGGGTGTGATCTACAATGCCAATGGGGAATGTGTCCTCTTCTATGAAAGGTGCTTAGGGAATATCTCCAATAACAGGGTAGAGGCGTTGGCCCTATATCAAGGTCTAAAACAACTAAGCAGACTTGGTATAAGCTCAGCGAAAGTCTTTGGAGATTCTTCTATAGTTATTAGTTTAATGGCTCAAAAAAAAAAATCTTCGAACGCTCTCCTCCAGCAGGTCATACAGCGTTGCCAATTCCTGAAAATGACAATGGGAACACTACAGTTCCACCACATCCTTCGAACTTTAAATAAGCAAGCAGACAGGCATGCAAATAAGGCCTGCAACAGGACAATCGGCAATCTGTTATGCAATACAAAGGAGTTGCTTCAGTCTTTTCCACGATTCGTTTCAGTCCTTCCAGCATTTATCCTGACATCTCTACCAAGTTGAAACAGTATTAGATCCTCCAGGCTTGCAGCAGGATCAGCATCAGTGCTCGAATATGGCAGAGAATCGTTCCCTTTCTCAATCTTCTGTCTCTAACCAAATTTACTTATTCCTATCAGAATCGTATCTTCTCGCTCTCAGTCAGCGCAGGCTCCAGGCTCCAATGCGACTTGGATGATTTCATTATCCCTGTAAACAACGGCACCAAATGGGGATGGCCCTCCCGCTGATGTTAACTTATTTTAGATGACTTGAAAATGTCAGTTCTTAGTCTTTCAATTTGTCAGAATCTATACTAGCTTAGACTCTCTCAAACCTTGAACAAGCCGGACCAAGGAGATAATTGCTCTCTGTAAATTCTTAGATCTAGATCCTCCTTTGTATCTCTCATGTATCACAGGAACCTATGTTCCCGCTTTTTTTCAGTTTTTAATTTAGCAACCGATTCTGTCAAAAAAAAAAACAGACCTTGAAACAAAAAGAAAAAATGACAGAAAATCAAGTTACCTAAAATGTTGAATCCAAAGATGAGTGGATACGATCACAAATTAGTATCTTCTCTTCGAATATGATTTTCTTCCATGTTTTGGTTCTGCTCTTCATAACTCATAAAATATTGAAATCAGAGGGTATGCATGATAACTATAATTTAGTGCATATCTCTCATAGCAGTTTTATCTCTCTTCCTTCAGAACCCTCTCCCTCTTTTATAGTCCATCAAAGTGGTTAGGAATTTAAATCACTTGAGTAACTAATAATAGCATATTCTCTAATCTAACTTTATTAGAGATTGAGGGTAGAGGTTCTAAAGGTGAGATCAAATAAATTAAATTTGTAAATTTTACGTTCAAGTTTTCTAGTAGATGGGGGCCGCCTTGTTCCATAGAGGTAATTCTTTTAATATGACTCTAGAATTGTGGTAATATGATCATTATAAAGTATGTGTGACATGTAATAAAGTATAGAATGGCCATGTTGTTATGTAACGTGCATAGGAAATATAACCTCCTCACATTAAAAAAAAAAAAAAAAAAAAAAAAAAAAAAAAAAAAACATCATTGAACATGAGAATGTGTGCTGAAATAAATGTCATCAAACAAAAATGTATAACCTCCTTGTGCCTCCCTAAATACCCCTTGTCTCTACATCATGATCATGATCCATGTATAAAAATATGTACTCCTTAATATATGATCATGTCAAAATAACATAGTATATGCATAAATGAAAACCCTCCAAATAAGCCATCATATAAGAAAGTGTTGTAAAAAATATCCACATAAATACACCAAACGCCACATGTATATGTAAACCAATGCATATAAACTGAACAATATTAGAAAACAAGTAGTGTCCATTTGTGCATCAAAATCAGACTAAAATCATCCATGATGTATCATTTCAACCTGTGGGATAGGGCACTTCGACTTGTTTCTCTTCTGGGTGAGTGTGCGATGTCATGGAGTGAGCGAAACCATGAGAGGAATCAGATAGGGTAACCTAGGCCGTTTATATTTTATTTCTTGCAGCAAGTTGGGGAGTCGCTACATGCTTGGATGATTAAGAAACTTGATGGGAAAGTATAGTAGACTACTTAGAAACTTGGACAACATATGGGAGAGGTTGATCAATAGTTTTGGAAGGCTGAGGTGTCGCCTGTGGAGAATGTACATGTGTGAAGTAGTTGATTGTAGGTGATGAGATAGATTTTGTTTAGGAGGAGGAGGAGGGGGAATGAAGCAGTAGGCCAAACTTGAACAAAACGTGAAGGTTGTACTGGAACCACATTTTGCCAACCATCTTTATTAGAAACAACAAGAAGGGTAGAAATGTGGGGAAGCACAGGAATTCCAATTCTTGGTCTATGATGAAAAGGAGGTTGTTGAGGCTGACTGATGGGCTAAACAATAGCTTGTCCTATGAGGATCACTATGCTAGTTTGGATTAACTACCTGAGTTCCTCTGAATCCCCATCGAAGTGAATTGACACCCTGGTTCTCCTTACTCTACTTATCACCAAATTTTTATCTATGTTTCCTCTTCCTTTACCCCTATTTTTTTTGTATAAACTCTACTGTGATAGAAACATTAAGTTACTTGTGATTTTTTTATGAAACACTATATCCTAGCATCACTAAAATAATAATTACATGAGTTTTTTTAAACAAATAATGAAGAAGACAATATGCAGGGTAAGGGAATGGTTGCTTAATATATCAACAAAATATGTCTAACATTGTAAATATGTGTAATATCATAACAATAATATATACACTTGACAATGTATTCTGGGAACAAAATGATTGGCACTCATTTAAAACATGACAGTATATATTTTTGCAAGGGTGAGGTGATAAAAACCATTTGAGAGAGTGCCAAGATTTATTCGTTGGTAGCTATGAGAAGTATCATATGAAAATCATAGTCATGTAATATATAAATTATGATATTTAAGTGATCGTAAAAGTAATTGAAGCTTCGTCGAGGAAAAACGATTGCAACCCTAGACTCGACATAACTATTATGCATGTATAATATACCAATCACAATTCGCATGTTAACTTTTCATGATTGAATCGAGGATTGAAATTGTTGATGGAATTGATTGAGGTGCCAAAAGGGTTAGAACAAAGTGAAATCCCCCTCCTCCTCTTAATTAAACAAAAGAATAACAAAAGTCATTATAGTGGTCAATGTTTGACGAATGAATTCAATAAATCTTTATATATTCAAACGAATTAGTTTTATTGAAGACTCGCATTGCCCCATTTTCAGAATGAATAAAATATTGCGTATAAACCTTGTCATATGGTTTTTTCCATAAGGCCTTAGGGTCCTAAGGGCTCCCATTCACTTACAATGTATCAATGAAGAATAACTAATTGAAATTTAGGGTTTGTAAATGATATGTTGCATTTAATTAATAACCCATTGCAATGACCCCTAATTGTGACTTTAAGAGAAATGAAAATTGCGCTTATGTTTCTGAAAATAAGTTTAGTACCAAGACAGCAGCCAGAAGACTATGTTCCCAAAGAAAGTATACATGGTTTCAAATGTGCATGACCTGAAGAAAATATTGACATATTATGGTCAAAGGGTAGTTGTGTACAAGAGAATTTTTTTGAGTAAGCACAAAATTTGTAGAACAGGGTTATTTTACAAAATTAAAATGATAAATGTAATTGAGAGTAGAAGACGTTGATTCCAACGCTTTTGTGCCTGAGGGTTTGGCCTCGAAGGATCACATAGAGTAAACACAATACCAACTAAACAAAATGAATATGGGGCATAAACCAACTTTAGGAAATTACATAGAGACTCTTTGACCTGTATGCATGTAAGTTTTGACTATGTGCATGCATACAATTTGAAAGTAACAAGTGTAGGTTTGTATAATACTACTATTATTGGACGATGAGGAGAGGGTAAAAATGCATAAAGACTCTGTGACAGTATTAAGTAACCAATAACACAAAAGAGGAAACACTACAAAAAAAACCTTGTGATTAGAATCCCTTTTTGCTTCTTTTTTTGCATCTAGAGCCCATTCTTGGTGCTATTTGCATCCATTTATCACATATGGTGCAAAATTTGCACTAAGTTCAACACCAGGTTTTGCATCATGTTTTGCACCAAGTCTTGCACCGTCCTTTGCACTAGGTTTTGTGCCAGGTTTTATATCAAGTTTGGCACCTAATTTTTGTTTCGCCTACTTTTGCATCCTCTATTGCATCCACTTTTTGTGCCTACATGTGCATCAACTTTTGCATCGTTTTTTGCATCCTCTTTTGCATCATTTTTTACATCCATTTTTTCATCCCCTTTTGCACCAATTTTTGTGTCTAGTTTTGAATCTAATTTTGTTGCATCCAATTTGCATCTCATTTTTCATCCACATTTGCGTCCTCTTTTTCATCCACATTTGCATCCATTATTGTGTCCACTATTGCATCCACTTTTCTTGTGCCACAATTTGCACCTATTTTGGCACCTACCTTTGCACCCACTTTTTCTTCTAATTTTGAATCCACATTTGCATCTTCATTTCCATCTATGTTTTCATCAAATTTTGCATCTATTTATTCATCCATTTTTTAATCCACTTTTGTGTCAAGTTTTGCATTGGGTTTCAAGTCTCATTTTGCATCTACTTTTGCATCAACTTCTATTGCATCCACTTTTTCATCCATTGTTACACCCATGTTTACGTCCACTTTTGTATCCCTTTTTTGCAATCTATTTTGCATCAAAGTTTGCTTCTTTTTTTGCATCTATCATTTCATCCACTTTTAAATCTATTTTTGTTGTGCCACAATTTGTGCCATGTTTTGTACCTATTGTTGAAACCATGTGTGCTTCCACTTTTGCATCCATGTTTTCATCCTCTTTTGCATCAAATATTGCATCTCTTTTTGCATCCACTTTTGTGTCGGGTTTAGGTATCAATTTTTGTATCCACTTTTGCATCTACTTGTGTTGCACCCAATTTTGTGTCCACTATTGCACCCACATTTGCATCCACTTTTTCATACCTTTTTTCATCTTGTTTTGCATCCAAGCTTGCATATTCTTTTGTTCTTTTGTTCTTTTGTTGTATCCACTTTTGAATCCACATTTGTTGAGCCACAATTTCTTCCATGTTTTTCATCCACCATTACACCCACATTTCCTTCCACTTTGCATCGACATTTGAATCCTCTTTTGTGTCCAAGTTTTCATCGCATATTGTGTATGCTTTTGTGTCCTCCTTTGCATCGATTTTTACATCAAGTTTTGCATCTCATTTTGCACCTACTTTTGCATCTACTTATGTTGCACCCACTTTTGCATCTAATTGTGTGTCCACTATTTCACCCATGTTTGTGTACATGTTTATATTTCTTTTTACATCTTATTATGCATCCAAGTTTGCATAATTTTTTCTTCCAAGTTTGTGTCCATTGTTGCATCCACTTTTGTTTCACCACAATTTGTGCCAAGTTTTTCACCTATTATTACACCCATTTTTACTTCCACTTTTGAGTCTGCATTTGCATCCAATTCTGCATGACTATTGCATCTATTTTTCATCTCATAGTAAATTCTACCATTTATTCACATAGCATAATGGTCACAGGTAAATCCCCACTAGGAGGATGACGTACATTTCCCCCTTGTGGAGGTGCAATATTTGCAACAATCATGATTTGGCATTGTTGTTGATGTGGGAAAGGATTGTTAAACACAACAGGTTGGGTGGTGGGCTTTCACTAAGTAATGTTCTCATTGACCTCGTCCAAATGTGAACAATGATGTGTCATATTTCTCCTTCCATAAATCTTACATGGGAACTTTAGCTTTCATCTTTCTTTCCCCCACCATTGGCATTTGAAGCTTGTGGTTCTTTCTGCTCATTCAAAATAGTTTTCTTGTTCTTGTTATTTTTACCACCTGGTTATTTTGGTACACCTAGTCCTATGGATTGAACAAAGTTAATTGTGTTCGTTTGGGAAGAATTTTAGTTTTCTTGGTTGTAGGTGTAGTCAACGCAGGAACATGAGAAATAACTAACTAGTTTAACCTCCCAACCAACTAAATATAACCCATTATTCAAACTTAGAAGAGTTTTGTGCTTCCATTGCGATTAACTCTTTGCTACTTCCTGACACATAGCCTAGATATGGAGGAAGGCACAAATGATCTAATTCAAGTATTTCTCTAGGTTCTTCATGGAAAGTTGTAACTTATCCAACACAAGGAATACTTCCTCCTTAGCCTCATTGTGATCCAGCAATACACTACCCAATAGAATTTTCAAATGCTAGTAGATATCAACAATATACATGTATTAGTTGTATCTTCCTCTGGTGTGTGTTGTGTTAAGCACCCAATATGCTACCTCTCTAGCCACTTTGGTATCTATCAAACATTTGTGCTTTCCTACAATGTCATGTTTCACTGCCATTATTTTTTGATGAATATTCAATGAGTGTGGATGCAATACGAAGGTTTTGAAGTTTAAACTTTCTATTTGGTTCAAAAGCTTCCTTGTTTTATGTAGTGGTCCACTCCTCATTGAGCTTGAGTGCGTCGATGATTCATTGTAAGCTTGAATCAATGATAACACAAACTTCCTAAAATATGAATGGTTGCTCAAGAGATGGAAGTGAAGGGTATTGGAAGCAAAGGAATTGAGGAACTTGGGAGATGAGGGAATTTCTCAAGGATGGATTCAGAGAAGAAATTAAAGGAGAAAGAGTGTTCTTGACTTGAAAAATATATCCAAAGCGAAGGAGAAACCCAACCAAACCTGACTATAATAGTCTAAGTGAGGGGTTGAGAGTTGATATGACAAAAAAGAAAAGAGAAAACAATGTAACCAATGCCCAAGGGATGCACTAGGAGGGAACACTAGAAATAAAGGAAACAACAAAGGGTATAAAATTATCCACTATACAAATTTAAAGTAGTATCCTTAGAGAAAAACTCCTTTGGAATTATTGCAGTTGAAGAAAAATAGCCCATGAATGCTAATAATTGACCACATTACAAGGCTCTGTAGCTTGAATTAACATCTGCTTTGTCCAAATTACGACTAGTTCTTGAAGCAAATGGTCACACCTACAAATCATGAGTGTTCTGCAGAGGCTTGTTGGCTGAGAATGAAACTAACGATGGCTCTAGAAATACATACCCCAATATCATAACGACTATTAATTTCAACTTAGTTGCAACCATTAAACCAATATTATATCCAGATGGATCTGACACCAAATTGGAGTGATTTCAAACAATCCTCCAAGCAACTTCATCATGACTTGTTAATGAAATTAGGGAGGGTGTGTGCCCACATCCTCATCTGTGAGTGCTTGATGGGATGACGGCCTTGCAGTCTTCGACCTAGCATGTCTTAGTCATTCCATCAAGGAGAGATTCATATTTGTAAGTATGACATTTCAAAACTTTATATTTAAATTTAGTTAATAAACATATAATAACCTAATACTTACAATAAACTATTTTTCTAAGCATGTGTGCACTCTCTCTATATATATAATCTATGCTATGCATATTACATTAAAAAATTAAATAAAATTAATAACAAAACATACCTAAAAAAATTCCATGTACATGTATGTAGTTATATCTATTATGAGGATTATATTAAAATTAATAATAAGAATTTTATAGATAGATATGTGAAATTATATATAATATATAAATAGTATTATAAAGAACAAGCATATGTCCATCTTAATTATGAATCTATTAAGTGTCAAGAGGGATCACATCTTTCGACACTTTCTCAATTTTTTCACTCAAAATGAGATTGCATCTCGAGAGATTTGATCCCTCTCAACCATTGATAAAACCAACAAAGATCTATCTTCATTTCAAATCTATAAGTGTCGAGAGGGACCAAATCTCTTGAGGTGCAAATATTTTCTTAAGTTTTGCACTCAAAAAGAGGTTTACAATACTAAAAATTCAATCTTTCTCTATGCTTGGTAGATTCAGAGTAAAGATAAATATTTTAATCAATACAATCTCCTTTTGTATTGTACAAATTTGGAATAACCTAAATTAGTAGTAATTTTACCTTACTCTACTTCTATAATTTAGAAAAATAGAATACACCTTCAACATAAATTAATATAGATGTTTGTATTTTAGAGAATGATAATGTACCTTCAACCAAAATTAATATAGATTTTAGCTTTTACAAATGAAAAATATCAATATAATCCAAAGTATTTTTTTAAGAGAATGACTTCTTCTCGATTAATCACAACAATATTTTTGGGGTCAACTTTTGGAGCCAATCATTATGACATAGATGGAGGAAATAAATAATGCATAAATGCTTAATTCAAAACAATATTTTTGGGGTCAATGTTTGGAACTCATCATTATGACATAGATGGAGGAAATAAATAATGCAAAAATACAGAATTCAAAGAAAAAAATCAAATAAAAAAGAATTTCAAGATTAATTAGTCAAAAACCAATAAAATAAAATAATTTTTTTCAACATATATAAACATAAAAATAAGGAAAAATAAAATAAGGAAAAATATAAGTATTAAAAATATAAATATTTATAAATATGAATATAAATATATTAAAGTATATATTTAGAAAGTTATTATTCAAAGCAAGAACATTCTTTTTTAATTTAAAATGAAATAATTTATGAAAAGTCCTATAAATATGGCTTAATCATGGGGTTAATGGTATTAAATTAGATATTATTATAAAAAAGGTAAAAGGGAAAAGTTAACTTTAATTAGTCAAAAAAACTAGTTAAAACAATAAATTATTTTAGCAAATAAAAAAAAAAACCATATTTTTTATAAATATAAATGTAATAAATTATTAAAAACAAAATTATTTTTAAATTGAATGAAAATAAGGTTGTGAATAGTTAAATGAATAAATAAAGCTAAATCATGGGGCTAATATATAACTAAACTAGAAATAAAATTATTTTAAATTAGATATTGTGTATTAAATATAGAAAGAAATAATTTTTTCTGAATTAAATAATTAATAATTATTTTTTCTTCAAATTCTCTTTTTTCCTTCATTTATTTATTTATTGATTTTTGAATTTCCTTACTTATTTTTTTCTTCATTTTGTTTTGTTAAATTTCCTTCTTACTCCCTTTTTCCCTCATATATGTATAGACTATGTGAATATATTTATCTATGTTTTCTTATAACGACTCCATAAGTAAGAACCAGAAGAAGCATCTGGACTTCACAGCTTAAGGGTTTTTATTGTTGTGGAATGCATATATCCATTTGCTACATCTAGTTCGTAGATATAGCGTTTGATAGATCCAATTTGCTAATATAGACATTTGCTAGAAGAGTTTGTTAGATCTAAATCACATATATAGGTGTTTTCTAGAAGAGTTTGCCAAATCTAGTTTGTTGATACAAGGGTTTGCTAGATTTCATCGATATAGGAGTTTGTTAAATCTAATTCGTTGATACAAGTGATTTATATATCTAGTTCATTGACATAGGGGCTTTAGATGGAGGTTCTTTAATTGTTCTGGAATGCATATATCCAATATAGCTAGTACAGGGGTTTTAGATAGAGGATTTTTATTGTTTTGGAATGCATATATCAATATCTAGATCTATTTCCCTGATACACAAGTTTGATAATGCTGGTCTACCAAAAATACTACATGGGTTTTGATAATGCAAGTCTAACAACAATAAGAGCTCCATAAGTCAGAAGCAGAAGAAGCATTAAGGTTTGAGCACCAAGTTTTCTCCACTTAGTCCAGATACTTCCAAGAATAGAGGGTTTTTATTGTTGTGAAATGTATGTGTCCATAGTAGTTATATTTCCCTAATGTAAGTGTTTTAATTAAAAAAGGTTTGCATTTGTGGAGTTATAGCCACATTGACTAAAAAAATGTTTGCATTTGTGGAGTTGTAGCCACATTGACTAATTAAATGATGTTTTTACCATGTTTTAAACATATAGCCTTTTTTGTGCCAAATCCTTCCTCCACGAGAATGGCGTGAATTTTTGGCTATTTTATTCAGTCGATGGCCTTTTCAATCACGAGATATTTCAATTTATATTGCATTTCCTATTTTTTATTTGTAGTGAATCCACATAACCTATTCACTAGATGATATGGAATCATCGCAGCTATATTGAATGGTTAGATATTTGTTATTATAACTATCAACATGGTATATGGTAATCCATATCATTTTGATCAATTATTAATTTATATTGAATTTCAATTTAATCTTAACCTTTTCAATCACGATATATTTTGATTTATATTGAAATGTTGTTTTTGATTTATAATGAATCTGCTTAACCCATTCACTAGATAATATGGAATCATCACAACTATATTGAATGGTTATATATTTGTTATTATAACTATCGACATGGTATATAGTAATCCAAATTGTTTTGACATAACATCTAATATAGGTGTTTTAATAATGCAGGTCCATCTAATGGATTCACACATGAGAAGAATGGATTCACAGTGGGCGGGAAAAGCATGCATTATTTTAATGTTATGCTTTTTCATTTCCACCGTTCGAGCTTGCATCATTAGAATTTGCAAGTGGCCTCTTCTGTTGCGCAAGGATATGTGCATGTGGAAGCATTTCCATATCCCAACCCCTCCATATCTCTAGTATATGCCGCATCCATACCCCTGTATACGCCATGTGTCGCTTCTACTATGTTGGTTTTTGCTCCTCCATTGGTTACTCTGCCTATGTTGTCTTATCTCGCTCATGTATTTGAGGCTTCAATACTAATGGCAGTAGCAGAAAAAACCTTGGATCCTACGCTTGAGGATTCACCACCACCAGTAATAGCAAAATATCCATAGCACTTGCAGCCACTCTCTGCTGCCAGGTTGTACTTTTTAAAGGTCAAGCATCAGACGTAGGCCATCTAAAGCATATGGAAACCTTTTAAATCTTCTCCATATCTTAGATATTTTAAAATACTTTATCTTTATGTATAGGATATAGTCTAAAGCATATGGAAACCTTTGGAATTTTCTCCATATCTCATCTATTTTACAAGGTCACTAACCTTAAGTATATGATACCAACAATGTTTGGTTGCAAAATTTATGAATATGATACTCCCACTTTTATGTTCAATCTTTCATTTGTTGAATAATGGTGTGATCGAGTCTCACAACCTCACTCTTTATTTAGGTTCTCTTCTCACCACATATCACTACATTATAATATTAAATTTTATATGGTTTATGTATATTTTGAAAATTATCTCTTTTTTTTGCAGCAAGAATCATACCTTCTATTCATTTGAAGCTAAAAAATTGGTAACATAAAATACAACCCCCCCCCCCCCGAAGGAGAGGAAAGCCAAAGAGTTAATTAGCGCCCTGTGCTTTGGGACCTGAGCCAACTACTCGAGTTTCTGGCTAAGGGCCCACAAAACAGAACGACCTCCTAAATCGTTCGATCTGTTTAATGGTCTAGGATCTAAAACTGAATAATAACAAGTGAAATCAAGAAGTCATTTAGCAGACCCGATGAGGAAATAGAGACCGCAGTGAAAATATTTTGGGTCCGCAAGGTAGATAACCATCGAGCAATTGTTCTGCCCGAAATTCCCCGATCCCGCTCCTGACTAGAAACATGCAAGGAGGATAACCCAATCCCACCAAATTGCACCACAAACCTCGACCGTAGATCTGCTACCACTGGATCCTATGGCTAAAAAGGATATCGGACTGGAAAGAAGAGCGAGGAATACCTGCCCGATGAAGGCGGTATTCTCTCTCCTCCTTGAGCCATGTGTTGAATGGTTAGTGGCATCGAAAGCATTTATGTTAAACCACTTATGGTAATGCAGACGCCCAAAAACCACTATATATGTAGCAAAACCACCTTGTACTGTAGCAAAGCTCTTGGCGCCACCATTTGGTTTCGCGCTTTTTCTTCCCTACCTCCCATCCATCTGTGAGACCCAAATGTGCCAATTCTCGGGTTGTCTGTTTGTCAAACCCTTATCATCCATCTGCTTAATTCACAACTGGTTATTTCCCCTTCTTGTACTAATAATTCTCCCTATCTGCACGGGCCAGAGTGTAGAAATCCTCATGCAATTGTCCTGCAGGAACCGACTCCCACGAGTAGCACTTGTTGTCTTTTGTACATAGCACCCCTTCATTAGCTAGCCAATCCACCACCCTGTTGGCATCTCTGTGCACATGAACAAAAATAAGAGTTCTTAGTATTCTTAGGTGAGATTGAATTCGGCAATAGACCTGCAAAAATCTCCAATGGTTCGAAACTTTGTCTGGTGTCATTCCACTACCTATCCTTTTGACCGAATTAATTGTTAATTCCGAGTCTACCTCTATAATTGTATTATGTAAATTGTGATCAATCAGAGTTTCTAAGCACTGCTCAATGCCCATGAGTTCTACCATATTGTTAGTGGCCCTCCCTAAATGACTGTGAAAGATGACTTTTATACTGCCCTCTTCATCTCTTATGACTCCTTCGTAACCAGCATTCCCAGGGTTTCCTTTTGAGGCTCCATCTATGTTGAATTTCAAAAAGCCATGGGGAGGGGGATGCCAGAAAGCCTTTCCTTCTGATATGTTCCTTGCTTTCTTTTTTATGCCCTGAGGGACATGTGGCTGGAGCCCCAATAGTTCGAGAGTGTGAGCATCATGTTGACTAGGGGGTTTCTCAAGTGTTGTTTCAGAAGGGAATTAACAGTTTCTTTGAGCTATTTTAGGATCTGAGCCATGATGCTTTACGTTGAGCCAGATTTATATTTGAAGATCCTTTTATTACGTTCTTTCCAAACATCCCAGATCAAAAATCCTGGAATCAGAGTCCATGCTAAATTCGTTGTCTCATTATCCGAGAAGTCTTTCCTCCAATTCTTTAAAGTTTGAGTAATGTCATCTTCGTTCTAGACTATTTGGTTGAAGATAGAGGCCACCTAATTCCATAAGGTGGAGGTGAAAGAGAAGAGGTTGAGAAGGTGATCCATAGTTTCCTCCTGCAGACCACATAACTAGCATCTTGATGGACCAGCAAAACCTCTCTTTCTGAGATTTTCCCAAGTCAAAATCTTTTTATGCTGAACCAGCCACATGACAGTTTGATCTTCATCTAGTGTGGGTTGTTCCAAACATTTTTACAAGTCTTGTTAGGGCTTAGATAGTTAAGTCCATGGAAATTCTTTTGGCTTACTTGAGGTTAAAGATGCCCTCATTGTTTCTCCCCCATCTTAGTAGATCACCCGAGGATGAAGTCAAAAATTGTCTCTTTTCCAGAATCACTTCAAGAACTTTAGCTTGGGCCTTCAAACGGGTCTCTTCACTGTAATTTGGTACCTTTCATATTCTCCATTTACCAGTGTCCCTTGACTGATCCTAAAAATCACTTACCCTTTTCAGTCCTTTATGAGTGGTATCATTTTTTATGATGTTCAGTCCTTCTCTACATAGGTTTTGTTCCTGTTGCCAGTTGTCCTCGCAGAACTAGGCTAGATTCCCATTTTTGATCTCCCAGAAACTATGTTTCTGAACTAAAGCTCTATTCTCCCAAGCATTGTTCCAAATATGGGAACCCCTAATGTGTCCTGTCATTCGAATGTGGTTCCTTTCCTGCCAGGCCATTGCATATTTTTGTTCCCAAAGCTTAGCCCAAGGGTTTCTCATTTCCTTTAGCCATCTCCACCAAATTTTTGCCCCCAAAACTTTTCTTAGAGTCTCCGAGTCATGGAGACCCAAACCACCATGGGTTTTGGGTTTGCAGAGCTTGTCCCAAGCTACCAGAGCCCATTTCTTTTTCTCTTCCCCTTTTCCTCAAAGAAAATCTCTTTGGATATTCCTGATTTGATGTAGAACTCCTATTGGGACAGGAAGGGCTGAAAACATGAAAATTGAAATGGCTTGAAGTACAGCCTTTATAAGAACTAGCCTTCCTACTAAATTCAAAGATCTACTAGTCCAATTGCTAACTTTGCCCTTTAGTTTATTTGTTACTGACTCCCAAACTTCCTTGCTCAGAGGTTTATCAGTGAGAGGCATTCCCAGATATTTGGAGGGAAGATGATCTCTTTGAAAGCCGAGAATTCTGGAGAGATTTCTTTGAATAGGAATATCAGTATTGAAAAAGAAAACTTTTGCTTTTGTGAGGCTTACCTCTGTGCCAGCCACCATTGCGAAATCATGCAGGATTTGTTTGAAAGATTTGGCTTCCTTGACTGTGGGTGTGCCCTGCAACATGGTATCGTCCACAAATTGCTAATCAGTCAAAGTGTCCCCATTCTGAGTAAGTTTGAGTCCTCAGATTCTTCCTTCCTCCTTGGCTGAATTGATCGCTTTGCCCAATCCTTCCATCATCAGGATGAAGAGGAATGGGGAGAGAGAATATCCTTTCTTGAGGCCTCTCGATGGCCTGAAGGTTCTATATGGAGATCCATTAAGAAGGATTGAACAACTGGCAGTGGTAACCAGTGCCATGACCCACTTTATCTAGTTGTGGTCAAAGCCATATGCTTTAAGAACTTCCCTGATGTAAGACCAACTTAGCTTATCATAAGCTTTCGCTATGTCCAGCTGTATTATCATACCCGCTTGCTTATTGGCCTTGAGGGAATGAACCACTTCGTGAGCTTGAATGATATTATTGAGAATTTGTCTACCTTCCACATATCCAATCTGCTCCTCTGACACGAGCGCTGGAAGAAGGGGTATAAGTTTGTTAGCAATAACTTTGGAAATGATTTTGTACACCACATTGCATAAATCTATGGGTCTAAATCTATCTGGAGTTGTGGATTTTTCCTATTTAGGGATTAAGGCTATGAAGGATTCATTAAGCGCTCTTAGAATTGTTCTTGACTTTCTTGAGTCCTCCACCACCTCAAGAATCTCATGTTTGACTATTTCCCAACATGCTTTGAAGAAGTCTACATTGAAACCATCCAGGCCTAGAGCTTTCCCATTGTGCATCTCTTTGATTACTTCATTGACCTCTTCTTCCGTCACTAGCCTATTGAGATTATAATTATCTTCCCTGATTACCATTTTTGGAATATGCTGAGTGAAGTTCTTAGTGAAATGAGATCTGTCTACAATGGTCTCCTCTACTATGCTTTGAAAATGTTGTACCAGAACAAATTCCATTTCCTTGTGAGTATTTAGGTCTTTCCCTTGAGGATCTATGAGTTTTGTGATCCGATTATGTGCCCTGTGTTCCATGGTAGACTTGTGAAAGAACCTAGTATTTCTCTCCCCTTCTTTAATCCATTGTACTCTTGATTTCTATCTCCGGAAGATTTCCTCCTGCTGGCATCTGTTGTCCCATTCTTGTTGAAGAGAGTCTGCTTGCCTTTTCCTTTCCTATGTGAAGCCTTCTGTAATGAGAATTTGATTAGTTTCCTGTAAATTTTTCCACTTCTCTTTTGGCTTCAAAAATATTGCCAAACTCCTTTTTGTTCCATTCTTTGAGCCTTAGCTTGGTGTGTTTGAGTCTCTGTTGTAGGAGGAACATTTTAGTGCCTTGGGTGGTCATGTCTTACGCCCACCATTTTCCTATATTAGTGATGAATTCAGGGTGAGTGAGCCAAACATTTTCAAATCTGAAAGGTCTGTTCCTCGGGGTGCCAATAAAAGAAGCTTCCAGCTAGATGGGCCAGTGGTCCAAGCCTCCGAAAGGAAGGATAAAAGCTATCATGATACAACCGGAGAGAAGGAGATCCTCCGAAATTATGAATCTTTCTAGTTTCAAGGAAACTTGGGAAGTTCCTCCTCTCTTTTTATTCCACGTCAAGGTACCATTTATTGTATCCATATCCACCAATCTCATGTTGTTTAGGAAGTTCTGGAAGGCAATTGAGTCTTGTCCAAGTGTTTTGTCCCTCCTTTTTTCTCTATGAGAGATCTGATCATGTTAAAGTCCCCTCCCAGAATCCAAGGCATTACTGGGTGTCTTTCTCTCAACTCCTCCAGAGAGGTGAGGAGCTTGAGTTTGTCTTCAAGAAGTTGAGGCCCATAGACATTTGTGATCATGTAACATTCCTTATCCCCCAAAGGTTGTACAACCATTGAAAGGTGGTTTTTGGATGCCTCAGCATCCAGAATTCCAAATTCCTGAGGATTCCATAGAGTGAGAATTCCCCCGCTGTATTATTTGCTTTTACTTCTAGGTACTCATATTTAATAAGCCATTTGCTATGTATTTCTCTAATTTTGTCTACTGAACATTTTGTTTCCTGTATAAACACCATATATTTTTTCTTCTTTTACTCTGTTACTGAGATTTCTTTATTTTCTTTTACTTCCTAGTCCTCTAATGTTTTAGGTTGTAATCTTCATAATGATGGGTTTGTGAAAGAGTAACTGGTGAGATCTTTCATCTTACCTGAATTAATCATGAGTTTCCCACACTCCGACATATGTTCATTCTGTCTCTTTCTTCCTCTTTTCTTACCTGGGTTTTGGTGGAATGTCCTGATGTTATCTCCATTGATTAAACCCCTTTGTTCTCCTGGTTGTCATGGTTCCTTTTGACTCCTACAGCCTTTGTTTGAGACCTTCAGAGGAATAGCTATTGTACTCTATCAAACTCCTCTTGTGGTAGAGAGTAAATCTCTTTGTTGGTTCCCTGCTCTAGAAACTTTTCTAGTTCAAGGTTCTCCCTCTCAAGAATCTCTTGTAGGTCTTGGTCCTCTGTACCTCCTTCGCTTGGGGTCATCTCATGGTCCCTGCCAAGTTCTCTCGTGCTTGGTAGGTCCTCCTTTTGTTCATTGTATTCATGTATGATTTCCATGCTATCCTCTTTTTCCTTTTCTGTATGATTGTCCTTCGGTTCCTTGTTCTTTTCATTCCCCCCCCCTCTTCTTCTAAAATATCGAAATTGTTATGACTTGGTAGTTTGTTTTCACTAGGTTTCTTTTGGTACCTTTTCCCCCTCCTTTCCCTCTGCTTCCCACTTTGGTGAAACCTTCTGGGTCTTTTCCTGTGTTGGTTTTCAGGTTGTCCTCCCTTTTGTTGAGTGGGCAGTCTCTGAAGAGGTGCCCATGTTCATGACATTTTCGACATCTGAATTGGATGTGTTCATAGTCGACCACCTGTACCCATTCCTCATCATAAACTTCTAGGATGACTTCATCCGGGAGTGCTCCCGATAAGTCCATTTCTACACATATGCGGGCGAAGGAGGTATATTTACCTCGCAGAGTCGCCTCTGATATTCTTATAAAATGACCTAATTTATTACCTATAGATTTTAAGGATTCCGGCATCCAATAATCTAAAGGTAAGGAGTATAATCTAATCCATACCAAGACCAATGTGAACGTTTCTCGCTCCGGAAGAAATTTCATCACCCAAGGTCACATGTAAAGGCGTGTGGCAGCATAGAAGTAGGGTCCTCCTTCGAAAACTCTGTCTTTGTCCTCTAGGTTAGTGAAAACCACTGTGAAAAAACCCTTGGACCCAAGATGTAGATTTATTTCTCCCTTCGGTTTCTAGTTGTTTCTTATCCATGTGTACAACGCTTTCTCCGTGGGCCATATACCCATAAACTTACATATGACCGCATAAGTTGCCATGTGATCTTTGTGCACCTGTAGTGTGGGATCATTTAAGACCACTTGGGTTTTAATGTTAGACTTGGGCTTGTAGGGTCTCGTCGTAGATATGTTCTTAGTTCTTTGACTGTTGTCTCTAGATTTTGTGTACCTCCTAGCTTCCTTGTGGGTCCCTTCCTTTTCAAGGAATTTATTGCTTTGCGGCTTTTGAGTGCCAGTTGTCTTTATCTTTGCCTCCGTTGGTGTCCGGAAATTGTTCATACTCGTCTCTTGCTTCTCTTTGAAACTACGTTCCTGTAGGAGGGAGTTCCACTCCCTCCTTCATGCCCCTCCATACTTATTAGCTCGCTCATGTCGCCCCCTATTCGAAACCCTCGTCACTCCCTCTTCTCCTTTCCCAGAGATCCCACCAGTTCCACACCTCACTAGGTCAAGTCATCATATATTTTGAAAATTATCAACATTGTTTTGATGGAGAATTATTATGTATGACGATACTATTATCTATGGATGGATGCTTTGAATTTACCATAGAATAATGATATTCATGAAAGATTTTGATTTGTGTAATCACTCATTTGAATTTTAGTTGATTTGATTAAAGATGACGATGATATTAATAGTATTATCTTATTACTTTATATATGTGTTGAAAATTGTCAATGTTTTTTGATGGAGAATTATTATGCATAATGACATTAATATTTTTGGATGGATGTTGTGAATTTAACTTAGAATAATGATATCTGTGATAGGTGTTGATTTGGTAGTCATATATGTTTATTGAAAATTTTAATGATTTTTTGATGGATAATTTTTATATATGACGATACTATTATTTCTTGGATGGATGTTTTCAATTTCCTTTAAATTTATTTACAGAAGTTATGTTATCAATTTGAATAGTGATATCTTATTTAATGATATTTAAAAATTGTAATATATTTCACTATGTAATTGAAATCAATAAAATGAACCCATAAAGGGGGTCATAAATGGAAAGAAAAGTACACTCTAAACAAGAAGTCAAATGTGGATGTAATCATGTACGCAAAACTATAAGTAGAATTGGATTTTAAGCTATTCATCAAGACAAGATGCAAACAAGGACAAAAAAATGGTTTTAAACTAGAAGTAAAAAGGTGCAACACTAAACACAGAAGGGAACAAAACCAGGCATAAAAAAGGATACTATACCAGGTGCAAACAAGGATGCAAAAATGGACACTAAACTTGATGCAAAAAAGGAAAAAAAACTAGACATAAAATTGAATGCAAAAGGGGATGCCAAGTTGGGTGCTAAAAATAAACAAAAGAGGATGCAAATTTAGACTCCAAATGAGGATGCAAAGAATAGTGTAAAATTGGGTGAAAAATTGAGCTTAAAAAATGGTGAAACCAAGGATACCATATTGGATGCCAAAAATGATGCATTACGACATAAGACAAGATGCAAAAAAAGGCATTAAATTGCATGCAAAAGATGGTGTAAATGATGGCATAAAACTATAAGAAAAGAATGGCACAAAATATAAAGAAAAAAATGATGAAAAACCATATGCAAAAAATGGTGTGAAACTAGAAGCAAAACTTGTCGTAAAACTAGATGCAAATCTTGATGCAAAATCTAATGTAAAAAAGGATACAAAATATGGTCTAAAAAAAGATGAAAATTTTGGCGCAAAAAAAAATGATGCTTTATAAAATGTACAATAGAGCCAGTTATATTGCCAGGCTGCTAATCCTAATTCGAAAAAAAAAATGCACTAAAATATGGTGTTAAATTTGGCGCAAATTGCATGTTTTGTTTAGTGAAAAATGAGTGTAGGGGATATAAACTCAATGTAACTACAATCTATAATTCTTAGAGTACATTATTCATTATTGAAGCATACCTGGAAATTTGACAGTGTCCAAGAGAAATTGCAATGAGCACGAGGGGATACCTGCCTTCTCCTTGGCCTTGAGCGACAGTTTTAAGTAGTTCAAATGAATGCAAATGAGAAAAATGGAAACAAACATTGCTAATACCTTAGAAGAGTGCAAGAATATAAAGGTGCCATGTGCTAAACGGAGCTGGAGGAGAATGGGAAGTTAATGATAGAGTAATGGTGAGGGCCAACGTGGATGTCGTGTAATAATCATATCTATAACTAGAAAAACCACGTTGGATATACCACAAAGCCAACATTGAGTTTCACATATAAGAGTGTCCCATGTAGGAGAGTGTAGAAGTAATTAAAGTGACAAGTGAGCACAGTTTTGGATAAAGGGTTGAGGAGGATCAAATAAGGATTAGAGTGTGTTGGCAAAAATAGAAACTAGGACACCACATTAATGGTAAACATTGGGGAGGGATCTGAAAATACTGGACATTAGTAACAAGAATTGCAGTTCCTACCAGATTTTAAAACTTGCAATTACACATCTTCAAAAAAACCTTCCGACTAGACTCAAGCTATGCCATGCAGAGAATTAGGAGGATACATGTAAACGAAAATTTATCCATTAAATATTCAATAATATATCATATCGCAACCTCTGCATTGCAAGGCGTGAGGGTTATAATTACAACGTTGACATTATAAACACTACATTAAAATTTCATCTCACTAATATAATAGACATATCCATTTCATATTCCAGGAAAAGCATACAATACCAATCATAAAAACTTTGATCATATGATATATATGCATCACATAGTAAACATATGTGATGAACCTCACATACAAAAACAAAACTTTATAACATTCTAACTTCAGAATGCGCTTGACCCACCATATACCATAATATAAATCCAACCATACAACAAGTCACAAATATCAGATGTCATATATAGAACATGTTGAATGCCACCAATTTTATAGGGTTCATAAAAGTGCAGGGTCCAGACAATTGTAGCTCATATTTATTCAATACCATATCCCTTTTCAAAACAAAAATTTTGACCTTTTCCATTATGAAATATGTGGGATGTAAAATAAGATGACAATCCTTTGCAAGATATGTGTATATATGTGAATATATTTGTAATTTTTGCTCCATATGAATATAGGCTCAAATCTCTTTACTTATCAGTACTATAAGTACGTTTATAGTAGAGATTTTGTTGTCATAATGAAAAAAAATGAATGCCATTGACTATTGCAAGTGGAAAATAATTTTCTTAATGTAAGGTCCTACTTAGTAGTTTTAATGTTCATTATAGCTTTATTTTCAAGGGAATGGGAAGATATCTCGCTATGGTTAGTGAAATTTTTTAAAACATTGACATGTATCAAAAATTGGTTGAATTTTAAATGACACTTAAGGAAATGCTCAATAAAAATATTTCATTGGCATGATCATAGACAACCTCTACTCTAAACTTGAACTTCTAGGGTCATAGTTGTGGTGGAAAGATTGGAGATTAAACCAAAGATAAGTGTTCTTGAAGTATAAGATGGTCAATGACTATAAATTATTTTCTAATATTCTTTGGCTTGAGGGAATGCTCAATAAAATCTAGAGAAATGAGTCTAGAGAAGACATGGCTCTATTGACTAAAATCCATATGGAAGTGACACTTCGAGGCGAAAATGGCATGATTTTCTTGGTCCCTTTTTCATGGCAGCCTACTGATTATGCAATGCTTGAAATACCTAGGAATATTGCACCCAAAATTTCTAGTATGTATCAAGAATGAAACCTTAAAGAAAATGTGATGGTGTTGTAAATATACCTAATTTGCTTGGGCATGCGTTTATATGTTTTGTCACTCCTTGCTCTTATCCAATATCGCCTTGAAATCAACCTTGTTATGAGATTCTCTCCCTTAGGATTTTTACTTTCACACAACATGTATATGGATTAGAATTGATATTTTACGTCATCAGTTGAAAATAATAAATAAATTCTTATTCACCCATTCTTAGGGAAACTTTGTTGATCCTTGGTAGCAAGGGTCTCTAATCTATGTTGATATGCTTATGTATATCTAAGTATAGACATGAAAGGTGGAGATGGGAGTAGATTTCCTACACAAGCTCATGGGTTAATGAAACAATGTGCTATCTACCATGTGCAAGGTTCCACTTGAAGAATTCATTTATATATTTAATCAACTTGCAACATTATGTTGATCAATTTAAGAGATTAAAAGTATATTTACTAAAGTTCAAACCACTAATTGAAATTTCCTTGTAACAATGTTATATAGTAGTGGCAATACATGTTGAGGTTAGAATTATAAAATGTAATGTAAATACATTTTCTCTCTATTTGATTATTTCATTTTGTTTTTAATTTTTGCTTATCTAAAAAGCGTTGTTGAGTAAACTACTCTATCATTGTAATTGTTTTTTCTCAAAAATTAGTGCTTTACTTCAGTATTTACTTTGTATAGACATTTTTCCTTAGCCTCCTAGAGTCGTCACTAAACATTTATTAACGGTTGTTGCAATTATTTTTCATAAAAGGGATTTTACCTTGTGAAAAATAGAGTCAACATAGGAGCAAACAGGGAAAGAACTAAATAAACTCTAGCTACCTTCCTAATGGTTTTAGGTTATGGAGGGACTAACCCTCCACCTCCTCCACCTAATATTGATATCGATGCTTTAAACACATTAGTTTCCAGTGGTTCAAGGTTTCAATGCTCCAAGATGACATGATTTGTAAAGAAATCGGATGATATCTTGGAAATTACGGTTCATGCCAATCAATCTCGTGCAATGGCTCTTAGGTTAGCAAAGAAAATCTTGATTGAATAGTTTATGGGATTATGGACCTCGTCGTGCTCTCTAAATCTCTAGGTGGATAAAAATTTGAGATCCATGATTGAAGGGAAATTTCTATTTCCTTCCAAGTGAGGAGGATTTTCTATTTCCTCTTTGAAAATAAGCACATAAATATCTAACTTTTGAAGGGGACATATTTTATGGGAGCTCGGGGTCTATATATAATTTCATGAAGTCTATATTTGAACCCAAAAAGTGATGTTCCATCAGTTGTTGTTGTTTGGAATTGTCATATTTCCCCCTTCACTATTGGAATAATGACAACTTTAGGAACATTGGAAATGCTATGGGCCACTTAATCAATTGGAAAGAACAACAAGAAGGTATGTAATCTTGTGCCATTATTTGTGTAGAAGTGGATCTCGATAAGGGATTCCCAATAACAATAAATCTCCAGCTAGATAATTGGTCTCAGTATCAAGATGTTAATTATAATAAACTATTATTCAAAGTATGACCTATCATGAATATGGGCATTTTTCCCAAAGATGCCCACAAATAAAAGAAATTTAGAAAAAATATTAGTAAGGAGAATAATGGTAGAAACCAAAAACAAGAAAGGGTGCCCCCCAACAAAATACAACCATAAGGACATAGGAAGGAAATGGATTAGACCTAAAGGCCCTCCCTTTCCAAGGAAGTCAACTACCAATGGTGAATAATTCTCCTCTAGAAAGAACAAAGGTTTTGCAAAGAACAAATTTGACGCCCTTAATCAGGCAAAAGAATAAGGGGAAATCCGCGATCCACAACACCAAGAGATCCATTTGGTCAACTCCCAACGTGTGAGTTTGGAGGGTGAAAATGACATGCTTCTCATCGAAGATGTTCCAACTCAAGAAATATTAGTCTTGGAAGAAGAGGTTTCATTAGAAGAGGAAGAGGTAATTCATTCCCTTAGCAACACTAGGAACCATTTAGGGTCTTCGATTTTTTGGATCTGCAAATGAAGAATCATAGAATGAAAAGGTAATTTGGGAAAAATTACATAAGAAAGTAGGTCGATTCATTAATAGAGAAGTTAAAAGTGCACATGTAGAGAAGGATAATGAGCTAGGCTCTCAAAGGTCATTGGAAGTGGCCTTTTAGAGAGTCCCTAAATAAATCCAAGACAAGAACATTTGTATAAAAGGAGAAAAAGAAGGAAGGTGATATTTCACTTGCAAAAAAAGTTGAAGGTTACATCACCTTCTCCTATCCATCCTTTTCAAAAGTAATAAAGAAAAACTCATGTTCCTTCCCTTCTTTAACAAGAGGTGGGAAAGACTACAAACAAAGAAACTCCAACTCCTAGAAATATCGAAGCTTCTCTGATTTACTGGGAGTGTCTTTTGATAATTATCAATCATGCTCTACTTTTGTATCAGTTTGTGTAAAGGTCCCAAAGATATAATCCATATCCTGTTAGTTAGCATGTGTTGTAAATTTTGTCAAATTTTATAAGTCTTTTGGCATATTTATGCATATAAGAATAATGTGTTAGGTATAAAGGAAATCAAACTTTTTTATCCATTGATCATTCCAAGGAGACATATGTGTGAGTAAGCTAGCTAGAATAACCCCTCTTTTTCTGTAATTTCTACATCCACAACACATATTTTTATAAATGTAATATTCTTATTTTGGTTAAGAAAAATAAAGTCAATATATTGTAGGTATTGGGATGGGAGAGGAGGGCGAAGCGAGGATGTGCATCTGGGTGGAATTATATGTATTGGGGAGTATTAAAAGAAGTATTAAGTAAAAATAGGGAATACCTATTAAACATATGGATTATTTTTATTCGAAAGGTGTATTAGGAGGGGGTTTAACAAAAAGAATTTGGGAATTTTTTACCAATATCTAGACAAATTAGAGGTTTTGTTTTATAACCCATGAACACATATGCTATGACATAGTTTGAATAACTAGTGGAGATCCCATGGTACACCATAATCCTTTGGATTTCCTTAGATATGTTTTTTTGCACATATATTTTCTTTGGAATTACCCATTCTGATGGCTTGAACATTTTAGTATACTCCAGTCGGTTGTTTTATCTTTTACTTAGTTTCCACACCAAGGCAATATTAGAATTATTATTTTAATTTCTAAATATTTAGAAATTCAAGCCAAATGAAATTGATAAAAAGAGTTATATAGAACTGTGATTTTTAGATCTCTAAATATTTAGTAAGTCCAAGTCAAATGAATTTGAAATGGTGTCGTTGGATCAATAAAAAAAGATGGATTTATATTTTGTGTTGGAGAATGTCCAAGTTTTGTTGATATATGAATTGGGTTGTTCTTTAGGCCACTATTGTTTTTTCCATGGTTGAGATAATTGAACCTTCGATGAGATTTTATTGAAAGAGGTAGTATTCTTTAAGAAAATGTGGGAAGTATAGTTTGTAAGCCAATCCAACTAAGGCATGAAGACAAAGAGAGATTGAGTGTAAGCCCAAAGTTCATTTGTGGGAATACTCTTGCAATTTAACATTTAAAAAGAAAACATAAACAAATAAAGATGAACATTTGTCAAATGTTTTAAAGCTTGCTATTGCTAATGTAAATGTGGCCAACTAGCAATTGGATACATGGAGATATAGTAGTGCTTTTAGACAATTCAATGTTTTTCAAAATGACACATGGAAATGAATCCTAATACGGTCTACAACCCATTATTTTGCCTATATGACCAGCTAACAATATGGGGAGATATAACCATGTTTTTGGGAAATTTAATAATTTCAAAGGACACACGATGATGAATTATGATCTAGTCTACAACCCATTGTTTTTTCCTATAGATAGTCAATGGGTGTGAAGCTCCATATTTTGTGGAGAAAGGGAATGGAAATGTGGTTGTTCGACTTCATGGTTATCAACAACTTCTTTCTCAATAAAATGATGTGTTGAAGGTACTTGAGAAGGTGGATACCTCTAAATCTGTGGGAGGGCTCAAGATATTAGCATTGCTTATTATTAGGTTGCCATATGTATTGAAGAATGGGCTAGGATCCCTACAATTTTCCTTGAACTCTTCAATGTGGGTGTAGATACAAATATTTTTATCAATCTTTTAAATTACTATTGTTGTGTAGGGGCTCAAATGACAAAAATAAATTGATCGTCTTGCTTGACTTGTGAAATTAAACAAGTTGTTTCTTTCCCGTATTAAATTGGACTTGTGACTATCATCGAAAATGTCTAATTCTCCATTGCGAGGGAGCATACCAATATGCCCTCTTTATTTCATATTTAATTAAGACTCTTCTCATAGATAATGTGTACAAAGATAAAGAAGAATAATTAGATGTGGAGCTCGGTGTGATACATGAGAAGTGTGAGACTTTTTATTGGAATATGAGCCAAGCTAAGGACCAAATGTGGCTACATATGATGAGAAGGGTAAACTTTGGTTTGTAGAAATGCATAGTTGCAAAGCAAGAAATTATAAAAGCTCAAGTTGTTTGTGCATATCAATGTAGTCTCCTAAGATACCTGTTAATATTAAAGTAGTCACTCCAGAAACAAGTGGATCACATGCAACACATCAGATGATTGGTGAGAGGACATATTCCTAATAATAGAGACGATGGATGGTAGATAGTGTTGAAGCTATGTATGATGGTCATGGAATCCTAGAATATATTACTTAGCATGAGCATTTACTTGGACTATGACAATGTATAAGAGGTACTTACAAGGATTATATCTTGAATATCACCATGTCCATGCACCAACCCTACATGTTGATGACTTATTACTCAAATGTATGCAGGTTGTCATAAAAGTACTTGTATGCTAGTTTCCACAAGAAGAGGCATTAATTAGAGCATTTTTATATCAATATACCACAGAGCAGGGTGGACATCCACTACAATCATTGTTGTGCGAGAGAAGGGTGAACATCAATTGCAATGTGAGGTTTGTTGATCTTATGAAAATATAATTAAATACTAATAAATAATTAAATGCTAATAAATGGCACAATAGATTTTCCAATGCCAACACAACCATCCTTGCAATAAGAGTAATCTTTCTATCCAATCAAGCACCAAAAATCTGTTTTAAAAATAATTTAAAATATAATGTTTGGCTAACATTGTGGTTAAACTCCAAATAAGGAAAAAAATGGACATAAACTAATATTCGATCAATGCAATATCCATTGCTATATATACCATCTTTAACATGTATAGTAAGTATTAGCATTGGTTATAATATGATAAACAATAGTTGTAAAATGGGTAAGTCTTTTCACCAAGGGTGGTAGGTGCAACAATGGTTGTGAGTCTATGGCCCTGGAGGTCAAATAGAAGTAACATACTCCTCGAGCCTAAGATTAATTTTTAACAATCAGGTGGAGATGTGTGCACTCTTGCATGGAATTAGTTTGGCCAAGAAATCATCAATACACAATTAATTATTGTGGATGACTCTAAAAACATGATAAGGCATCTAAATCTTGGTACTGCCCCTTGAGACCTAAAACTAAACTCCATCTTCAAAATAATTATTTCAAGCCTATTTTATATCCCTAAATTTCAAGTCAATCATGTTTTAAGGGCAATAAATTTATTGGTGGACTTATTAGAAAACCAATTCATTCCTCGTGCATTTGGACCACTGTGGGAGAATGGATCCACCCAGGTCCTCCCTATTACATAACATAGAATTATGAAACATGGAAGATGTGATTTCAACTTGATGGGCATACAAGTGGTTATGTTGGAAAAAGTGATGGCGCATAGCCTTGGTCACCAACACCATGAAAATATTAAGGGGCAAGTAGGGAAAATTTTTCTCTCATATGCAAAATTCATTGGGATGAACAAGGATAAGGTAAGTACATGTTTGGACACAACACAAGCATGGGAAGAAAGGAATCAAATGTGCAACAAGCAACAAAATGATACATTTGTCATCATGAAATCATTTGGACCACCTGCCTGCATCTATGCAAAATCTAAGGGTGAATCTGCCAGGTTGCTTGAATTGAATTGGGTAGTTAAGATTGTTTAAAAGTGAGACTTCTCTCACATGGAGTCTTCTTCATTTATAATTATAAGTTATTCCAATTATGGAAATTGAAGCATTGAGGTTGGTTGGATGCTCCAATTGAATTTTGGAAAGTTAAGCAAAAAGATCCCCCCTATGAGCTCAATCATGGATGTTCGACAAGGAAGAAATTGCGGTTTAGAGCTTAATCTCCATGTCTGATGTGGCTATTGCAATTGAGGTCATAATTCTCAATTTGTGTATGGACCGACCAATAGCTTAGCTCATTGCAATGATGGAAATATTGATATACCACAGGCATTTGATCCAATGACGAAGTGGAGAGGTTAAGATAACGATTGGAGAATATGCAGAACACTCATCCAGAAGGGGTCCACATAACTCTTTATCCACTATCTTAAATTAACTCAACATGATCACCCCTATATCCCTGCTCGACTCTAATAGCCTCTTTATATAGTATAGTTTCTTTAGATGATTTTAATGACATCCTCTTGTTGCAAACTCTATTATGCTAGCAAAGTGTTGTAAGTTTTTTACAAAGAATACACCTATATACGTCCTTGTTTTTCAACAACAAGATATTGATCCAAGAAATCAATCAAATACAAAATTACCATAGGAAAAGTTTAGGAAGATACCATAATACAGGGTTTAAGATGTAATTTTGTTGTGGCTACACACAAATTATGCTAATGCAATTCACCTATTATTGTTATAAAAAAAAAGGATAAGTTTTTGCATATAATTTTAGGGTAAGTCTTTTTATATATTTTGTTTATTTAGATTAATTAAATAAATGGGATATGATCAATAAGGTAGTTATGAACCCCGGATGCGGGTGCAAGTACGTGAAAGGTGTACGGGGGCGGGCTTCCCACTGGGCAAGTGGCGGCCCAGGCCCGCCACCTGTACACGACCATTAACGCCATGCCTTAACTCTCCCTCCAGACGCTTCGTTCACAGCATTCGAGCCGCTTCGATCAGCCATCCTCGCGCGAGGTCTGCAACTCCGCCCTCCGGGAAGCTAATGAATGCCTTTGGGTCGCACATGGCACGCTGCAGGACATATCAATATAATGATAGAGGCACAGGAACGGTAATGTATGGTTTGTTGATTGTTATGGTTCACATTCGACTCTGGACTTCTGTGCTGTGGTATGTTCAGAGAGGCAGGCGCGGCAAAGAGACAAGCCGGCTCCCTGCATTTCCCTCCCTAATTTATGCGCTAGTCTTCAGCTGTTGTTGGCTCACCATTCCTTGGCCTGCTATCCAGTTTGCCCAGGTCTGTCGAGGTGATTTTCCCCTGCAATTACCTGTTCCTCCTGTAGCTCTTTGGCCTTTCCATGCCTCTGCGCCTTCTGTTAACCAGCTTCATAATACTCAGTCAATTCCTTGCTACTCTAGCCTCCTCCATGTCCACCCCGGTCTGCAATGCCTCGGGAGAGGCTTCGTGCCAGTAGTCGTCGTGGCGGGTCTCGGGGAGGGGCAAGAGGACGAGCCCTCCTCCCTCGATCCTCTGATTCGTTGTCGGACGATGCTAACAGTGCTCGTCGCAGACGCGGCAGAAGACAAGGGCAAGCTCAAGCCCCGGTATGTAATCACAGCTCCCATCCTTCAACTAGGTTTAGCTTCCCCTGCCTTCTGGACTCCGACACTTACTATGTGTCTGTTAAAATTGAGAAATGCGAGCACGGGGTTCGTTTGCCAGCGGCAGAGGAACACAGGCCTCCGGCCCCAGTCTTGGATCAACCAACCCTGTCTCCTGCCCAGAGGGTCTGTCCAGCAATTCATCCTCCAGCTCCAGAGCAGGGTCAGCGCAACTTGGCAGAGGCATCAGCGAGAGCCGTGGGGTCCAAGCGCTCCAGCGGAAGACGATGCGCCTCATACAGACTCAAGCGAGCTGGACCCGTATGCTTGCAGAGTGGTGGAAGAGGTGCCATCCACCTCTGTGGACGATTGAGCCAGTTCTCAGGACTACCGGGCGAAGGGTATGGCAATGTCTTTTTGTTTATCTGTTGGTTCGTGATCTGCGTCTTTTCAGTGCTCTCTCTCTATGTAAGGTTGTTGCTCTGCTCAGTCCTCGGCAGAACAACCGTAGTTCTTATGATATGCTTCTGTTTGCGGCTTCAATGGCAGAAGATCGAGTCAGGAAATATGCTTTTTGAGTCAGTCATGGGGTTTTGGGTTCTGGTTAAAAAGTCTGTATGTCGGAATATGTATGGGTCTCAAGGTTTTTTTTTTTCCTCACTGTCAGAGTTTTGTAACAGCAGGCAAGTCTCCCAAACCTGGGGTAGGACAAATGCCTGGCTGGATAAGGACATCAATGTTGCAAAATCCATCTCTGTAGGATGGTGATATCTGAGGTGCACCTCGTTGTAAGTTTCTGAAGTTTTGTACCATAATAGAATTAGACTAATTTACAAAAAAAAATAAGGTAGTTATGAAATATCGATTAAAAACTAAAATATTTACTTTAAATGCATGTTGCATAAAGTAATTTATATTATTGATAATAAATTCGTGGTGAGATTTTTTTCCAATGAGACCGAGCCTAAGTTGGGGTTAACCACAATGATGGCTGTAAAATTATATGTGCACGTGTGTGATGTTGTCATCAAAATGCACCTCATGAAATAGTTTTTATCCCTTAATGACTCTTATTGTCAACCTCTCCCCATAAAATTTAAATCAATACCTTAATAAAAAATAAACCCATCTAAAACAAAATTTTCTACTCATAAATAAAATCACAATAAAATCATTTTTTAATAATTTTCACTCTATTTTTAATTAAATAATTCGCAACTATTGATAAAGCACATTTAAGAATGGTTTAATTTATATATTTTTAAATTAATATTTGTAAAATGACTTTGCGTTTATTTGTAAAATAAAGTCACAAAATTGATAAAGGTCATAAATGTATATTTTAATATGAGGAAAGAAGCGTCAGTAAATATAATTGTACAAGTGGACACGTGTTAAGTAACAATAGGGTGATAAGTGATAATATTTGATAAGTTACTTGAGTTAAAATGGGTAACTCATCATCCACGTCATCGTTGGAGTATTATATGTTCTGCTGGTCGGTGCCTAAAAAATCAAAACAAGTCAATTGGATGCCATCTGTTTTTTTTCCGAAATTCACGTCCAATCAATTTAATATTTATTTATGTTTTAAAATAATTTTTTACTTTTTTTTTTTGTTTTTTTAAAAAAGCTATATTGTAGTTGGGAATTATTATATTTGCCGTTTGTTGTTTTCGTTGACTTGCAATTACATTTCTTTTATTAAAAAAATATAAATCTGAGCTTCACAGGTCAAGGTTCGACCTTGGACGTGGACAGCTTCAAACCCTTCAGTGTTTTTCTGGTAGGCTTTGTCACCGTAGTTTCTGTAGGGTTGTAACTAGGGTCTGCAATTTGTTGGTTGGCCACGCCACAGCGTTCGTTCGTTTGAGTCTTTGCTTGTGTCGTTATGCGACCTGAGCTCTCTTCTATTACAGATCTGGTTTGCAATTGTTTTCGTTAAACCATACAGTTGGATACGAGGGTTTCACTATATCAAACCCTTGACTAGGGTTTGCTCTGTTTCATGGACATTGTTTCTTCTACCTTTTTCGGCAATGTAATATTGCACTGTTATGTAGTAGTAAACATTTTTTTTTTTTGTTCCATTGCAAATGAAGAGAAATTGCGTTAAATAGTTTGTCACGGGTTACCTCTGTTTGGAGTTTGTTCTCGTTCAGTTGGTTATGCGACTTTGAATTCTTCAGGCCACAGGCTTGTTCACTGTTTTTCCATTCTCGTCTTGAAAAACTTGTGTGCAATTGTTCTGTCAGTACTCTGTTCTTTAAGAGAGGAAATGCGTGAAGTTGTATGCATGCACTTTGTTTGTCATTCTGAATTATTTAATGGTTACGAAATATAGATACACAGTACAAAGAAATTGTTACAGATGGATGGATAATAAACTTGTCTATGTCTCTTATTATTGTATGCAAAATGCTGAACCTTTTGAATGATTTTCGATGTTATATTTATGTCCTCTGTCCATAGTTACTTACACTGTGTAGTTACTTTTTTCAGTTGCAAATCCCATTAGTTACATAACTATTCATGTATTCGGTTTTGCCTATACTGCAAGATTTTACATTAGACGTATTTGTCTTTTTCCTTTAAAATGACAGAACAATTATTAACATGTTGTTTATTAAAGAAACAAAAATTGTGACCCTAATCGACCAAACTGTCCTTAACTAATACTGAGATTAAAAAAAAAAACACACACACACACACAAAGTCTTACATCCTATCTTGACAAACTGAACATAAAGAAACCAATACGCTAATACAACTTTCCACCTTGGCAGAGACCAACACCCGGTCATGGTGCCCTAGCTGGATGCTCCTGCATCACTATGGATCTAGATCTGTAACTGGAGGCAATCACTACAAAAGCAGCAGAAGAATCGAGTCTTGGCAGCGGCCAGACATAGCGTATTGTGCGGTCAGGGTGTTGCAATGCGTGGTGCCGGCAGCGGGGAGCAGTGATCAAATTTGAAGGTATGTTTTTAATTTCATTTGGAAGGGCATATATTCATCTGAAAGGTTAGGATAAAAAGTTATAAAAAAAAAAATTGCTTCTATTGAAAAGTATATATTAAATAAATCCATAATAAAATAGTGTCATTCTAAATTTTAAAAATCTTCAAAATTTAAAAATCTCAATATAACTAGTAAATAAACGAGAAAAAATCCTCAACTTCCATTAAAAAAAGATAAACATATGTTTTTTATATTCATTTGATGATCTTCAAAAGTATTTGGACTTACATAATTGAAAATATAAATATATTTTCCCAATGGAAATGGATTTCTAATTTTCATTTATTTCCATACATTATAAGTAGCATTCCAATCTACCTCATTTAGAGCATGATGTGCACTTAGAGATAGAAACATTAACATACCTAGTGTCTCCAATGAAAGTCTTTATCTATCATCATTTTTTATCCTGTTAATTTTCAGAAGCGTCTTTCACACACTGATGTAGTTGTTGGGATAACAAGAATAGCTTGCCATAATTGCATCAAAAATGGAAAGTATTCAAACCATTCATGTTCATCTCCACATAGGTCTCATGCCATACATATGATTTTTAGAGTATGATTTACAAATAGCATAAATAAATCCATTCATTTCACTCAAACATCTAGCAGTATCCACAATAGATGAATCCCCAACGCTAAATTTTTTCACATAAACATTTCAATTATGTTTTTGTTGAACAATCTATATCATTCACTTCTTCATAATAATGTTGAAAAGTGAAAAACTTAGCCACATTAAATGCATGTAAATCTATGAATCTCCTATCTAAAGATTTAATCACCTTTACAATAAAACATTTTCCCAAAAGAATACAATCATATGTTAGGCCCGATATTTTCATCTTTGGAAAACTTTTGAACCTCAATGGATGCAAATGTACCATACCTGTGCTATTTGCAAATTCAAGGGTTCATCTTTATGCTTTAACTAAAAAAGAAGACACATGCACTGCATCTACACCAAAAATGCTTTCCGAAAATTGTTTATGAAGCTTTCTAATAGAAACATCTAAAGTAGTGTCAATATATGTAATATCAACACGGTCATCTTCGAACTTTTGATTCAACTTATTTAATTCAACGAGCATGTCTGCAAGTATATGGATGCAAATTTGCACTTGAAATATTGTTGCCAACTCGTACAATTTTTTCTCCCCTAACTCCCAATACTAACAAATAATGCATGAGTTTAACAAGTCTTTCCATGGCCTTTCCTCTATAGAGCCGCCTAAAGATGAATTTGTAAGACCACTAACTTAGTGGTTTAAAATGCACACATTAGCTCTCTCAATTTTCCATGTCCTTTAGTTGATTTTCCAAGCCATGAATAAACTTTGTTTCAAATTTGTTAATATATTGCAACTCTGGAAAATGAGATGAAGTCTCATTGATTGTTAATGCTTCCCTGTGAGCTATGCAATGGAAAACTAATAAATGAGGAGCATACCAAGCTTAAGAGATAAACCTTCATGAATATCCCTCATGAAAGATGCACCATCTAAACCAAAACCAACAAACTTCATCAAATATAAATCCATTTATGCTAAAAGAGTTCTCACTAGATCATACATATGTTGAGTTATTCCATCCTTTATTTGAAGTAAACATATAGACTTTGTTAAACATTGACCTCTTCCTCCATTCTTCAAATATGTAATATAAACAATCAATTGGTGTTCCGTAATTTGATCAGTGCTTTCGTCAACTAAAATCGAGTAAAATGATCAATGTAAAATCTTCTCTTTTAATTTGTTCTAATACACCTCTTTAGCAACTTGAAGAAAATCTTTTCTTAGTGTGGTATTTGTTTATGCAGAATATTCATTTGTTAGACACGTGTGGAGTGCATTTATACCTATTTAAGTCACATATTGACTTATACATTTTTAAAAATAAATCATGTATAGCAACAAAATACATGTTTTCAATCATTGATATAATTTTCTCTTTCAACATTTACCATTAGTTCTACATGTTTAGTGATTGGAATATTGCTTCAATCGTTTTTTCCCTCCAAAAGTTGTAAAAAAAAACTGAGCTTTTGATTTTGCATGGCCCCTTATACCACTAACTTGAAGAGTGGTAGTTCCCTCTTTTGAAAATGGAGTCTCACTTCTAAATTTAATATGTCAAGAACATTTTATCCTTTCATTACCATTAAATGTTTTAAAACATAAGTCCATGGAAACCTTGTATTCCATTTAGATTTGAATATTATTTTGTGTTTCTTTGATGGGTTTTCTATTTCGACAAGCTCTACACTATTTGATTCATCATATTCATGTAGATGAGCATCAACTTCATTTTGAATATTACATGGTTGATTAGAATGTTGTGTAAGGCCAAATAATTCAACAATTGACAATTGCATGTTATCCTTTTTAGGACGACCAATAGGAGACATTTTTCAAGATTTACACATATTAAATAAATAGAATAAGTAAATACATAAATTAAAAATCCCTTAGCAAGATTGAGATAGAAAAAATTCAACCTTAGCAAGATGCCATGAGATTTGAGTATAGATTTCTTGATAGGTTATTCATTGATTTGTTGAATTATGTTTTGTAACATTCAAGGAAACCTGTAGCTTTATGATAGAGAACAAACACTTCATGAAAAATGGTACTTTGACAAAAAATATGTATGGATTTAAGCAACGAAGCAAAATAAGCAAGAGTTTGAATGAGAGAGTTATAGTTGTGGAGTCCAATACCCTCAATATAAGATAGATATTATTTTCATGGTTGGTAGATTCATATAATTATGACAATAAAAATTTGCACCATTAACAATGTAGAAAACAACTCCACCACCCATGCCTAGAATGGAAGGATGGCAAGCAGTTGCATTCAAGGTGTCTAAATACAATGTTGATTTACTTGGGTGTGAATTCTATGGTGCCCAGGATACATTGTGTGACCACGAAGGCCGCCACTACTTCAAAGAGTGTTGCATTAAAGAATCCATAGAATGAAAAACCAAATGTTAACGAAGATATGAGGAGGATAATGAAAAATACCTTATAGTCTATCGTCGAACGATAACTTTCCTTCTGTGGATGATGGGTTGCAATTCAAATGAAAATGGAAAAAATGGATGCAGGGAAAGAGCACTCAAGGATAATCACGAAGGAGCGAGAGCACATGCATAGTTATTGAATGGTTATTCAATGTGCTCTGTCGCCCTGTGCTATGTGTAATAGTACCATGATTGTTGCATGTCTTATTGTTGCAAGTTGTGTCATGTTGGCGTAAGTTGGTGGGCTCAAGGAAACGTCCCCAAATCATGACATAACTATTAAATTGTATGAGGTAATTTGGACTTTGACCGGTCTCTTCTACGAAACTATCACTAGTCAAAGTGATTTATGCACTAGTACAAACTCAAAATTATCATAAACTTAAAAAAATATTGACGAGTTATTAAAAATATTTCTCTTTTTTTGAAATATAAAAATTTAATTTAACCTTTGTAATTGATGAGTGATTTTGATATTTTAAATTTTTTTAAAAGTGTAATTTTTTTAGACCTTCTAGGAAGGGGCAGGAGAAAGGAAGGGTTAGGAAGGGTTCAATTTTGAATGATGGCTAGGAGTGTTGCAGTCCACTGCTAAAATGTTTGGGTGAATAACGGGTGTAGTGATGACAGGTTGTAAGCGTTGGTAGGGTGAGGGTTGATTTTCGGTCGATGGTGGCAGCGGCGGCAGCGGGGAGTTATGTGGCTCATTCACTACGTGTTGTTTTTTTATATTCTTTTAATTTTTAGTTTATATATATATATAAATTTATGTAGTTTTTTTTAACTATTTCTTTATATATTTTTCTTTTTGTATACTCTTTTTTCAAAAAAAAATCCACATGTATAATATTTTTTTTAATGGCCAAAGGGCTTTTTCTTTTCTTTTTCTTTTTTTCTAATGACCAAAGCCGTGATGATAAAACTTGCAAAATGGAGAAGCTCCCAATTGTGTAAAGAAACATTCAATTGTAGCAACAACAAAGTTCACGAAGGGTTGATGGTCAAAGGTCAGACTAGACTAGCTTTCTGCAACAGTTGAGCAGCCAGAAGATCAAACAACTCTAATACCACTGTAACGAACAAAGCTCGTTGACACTCTAATACCAAATGTTACAAACAAAGTTTGTATATGCAACAAAATACTCAGAAAAATTGAAATATATAAATATTTGTGATAGGATAATAAATATATATATGAATGTTTGAATACAAGAGATAATGGTTGTTACAAATGAGGACCCACTTATATATCTAGGTAGGTTCCCTTTCATAAACAGTGATGTTTTTAGAGGCATGCCTCTTCTATACTAATTACTAGTTAATTAACTATTAGTACGGTTATAGTTATTTATTTATAATTATATTATTTATATAAACTATATTCATAGCATTTATTCATGTGATGGTCATATTTATTCATATAACCCAACCCATCAAATGTAGAATTCAATAGTGATATAGAATAACTTTGATGAATATTTTTTCTTTAAATGCTTTATAGTTTTAGTCTACTTGAGTTTCTCTTAAATGAATGCTAGGAAAAAAGACTTAGTCTTAATACTACAAGAATGGCTCTAAGCCAAATATGTTCTTAGATCATTTTGGTGGAATGGATACCTTTCACTTGTGACTTCATAACCAAAAAAAAATTACTGGAATAAAAAATGTCTCAACATTATAGGCTTAAAGATGCAAAATCCCATGCAAAAAAGTTGAAGCTCCAAATTAAAAATCATTAGCAAGGGAAATTGCTAACATCTTTCTATTGATGAATGGCCAAAATGCAAAATGCATCCTTCATAGCATAATTTTTAGATAGGGCCTTGCTTTGCATGTCCAACACATGGATGACCATTTGAACATTATTTGATATCATTTAGTCATTGTACTTGAATATTGTTGTACTACACAACTTTTCAAATAATAGTAAAATTTGATTTATTAAACTAAATTAAAACTTGATATAAAGACCACCATGTTATCTAGGAACCCTATATTAATATAATCACTTCATTTAAATAGTAAAACATTATTGTCCACGAACTTTTAAATAAATGGTGATCATGTGCTTTATTAAAGCACTCCTTGATGTGAAGTCATCAATTTAATTCTTTCCCTCAATCGAAATAAAATATCGAACATAATAAAAATATAATTTTACAAAACTTTAAAAAAATAATAAATAAATAAAAATAAATAAATAAATTGCAATACACCTTCTCAAATAATAGTCCCATTTAATTTAATAAAATAAATTAAAAACTTGATACAACGACCACCATATTATCTAGGACCAATATATTAATATAATCACTTGCTTTAAATACAATATATTACTTTCTTTTGAATTGAATTATAGTACAACCAATATTAGCAACTTAACATGATACTTTCTGATCTTATGTTTATTTCTCCCTCAAGGTAATAGGTTTCCATCTTAGTTACACCTAGAAAGCACCACATGTGTAAACCTTTAGCTGTGACTAATATAGAATATTTGTGCTTCAAATCAACGTGTGAAAAAAGGTTGGGCATGTACATTAATGAGAAAATGAAAAAGTCAATCAAAACCCTGAACTTAGATGAAAGGATAAGCAACATCCTTGCATTATTCATGCGTAAGTGCAGCCACCTCATGTACACTACCTGTCAAAACATCCGTGTAATGTGCAAGTTCACATTGTACAGTTTTACACTCACAAATTTACGTGGCAGCAGTCATATAGGTTGTACAACAATGCACCTCTCACCTTGCTAGTAAGGCGTGCATAGGGTTATCCAATATGGTTTTTTAATATAAATTTTCAAAATATTAATAATAATGTGATATCAATTTTTTAATTTTTAATATTCAAAGTTTTTATATTAAACTTAAAATTTAGTTTGAACTTGTATAATATAGTTTGGTTCTTAACGTAGATGCAAACTCAGAATTCCCCACGGATGTGCGGGTGTAAGAAGTACGCCTTTGTATAAAATAATTCTTGCGAATGAACACAAGTGAAGCCATAATTAATCTAAATTTTAGAACTCCATGTGTAAAGTAAAGTTATAACACATTCATTAATCCATTTTGTCTATATTGACATCTGAACAATGTTGCCAAAGAAATTATAAATATTTTCTTACAAATATGTGAAGAAGGATGCAAAACATTGTGGGAGTTAATTTTGCTAAGAAATTTGTGTTTCTTTCTGGTCCAGGCCCAGGTTTTAATGAGATGGAATGGCGACGATGCTAATCCGAAAAACTTGTGTATTTTTATCAGCCCCCTTTATTCTAGAAATTTGTGCTGGAAGAACATAGAGAAGTAACGTTGGTGTATTTACAAGCCCAGAAGAAATGGGCTTCTATAAAAATGAGAAAAAGGATATAATAAGTGGGTTTAGATATACATGCATTCAATCCTTCGCTTCCCTGGTTTATTATACATAGCTAAATGTATAATAAACATTATATAAAGAAACCTTGCACTGTCACTTGGAATAGCTGAAAGAACATTCAGCAATGATTAATGCTTGAGCGAATGACATCAGCCAGTTTCCAGGAGAAAAGGGCTTATGTAAAAATGAGAAGGATATGATAAGAGGATTTAGATATACAAGTTCTCGCTTATCTGCTTTCTTATACATAACTAAATGTATGATAAACATTATATAAAGGAACCTTAGTGATTCGGCTTGCACTGTCATTTGGAATGGCTGAAAGAACATTCAGAAATGACTAATGCATGACTGAATGACATTAGCCAGTTCATCATCCTCCACTGATTGGAGGAATAAGAGCAAGCTCATCTCCATCTTTCACAAGAGTAGAATCAGTCACGTACATCTCATTTAGGGCCACTGCCATGCAGTCATATATTTCTTTTAGGCTTGGAAGTTCCACTAGAAGATTCTTAATACAGTCCAAAGTGGTTGAACCTTCTTCCATGAACAAAAGCTTCTCGGAAACACCAGCTAGATCACGGGCCCTGGCAAAGAATAGTATTTTCACTTTCACATTTTTCTCTTCATTAGGGTCTTTGACTACTTCCTTACTTTCTGTATCACATTTTTTGATTCCTCCATCCATGACAAGATACCCTGCAAGCAAATTGAACATTTGTGTTAACATGGAGCATTGGCAATGTAATAGATTTGGATGATTTAAATGTAAATGCAGGAAAATTTTGACATAATTAGTTGAAAGTTGTATGCAGAGATTCATGTCAAGGACAATGACAGAATTTGCAGCTATGTTGCAGTAAAGAGTCCAGGTTACAAGCCTTTGCATCGAGATGATTATTCCTACATAATGCAAGTCATTTTTTCAAAGAAATCGAGGATGTGATCTACACAAATACGAGTCATAAAAACAGGAATAATGCTCCAAATTCCGATTTTTTGGGCTGGCCGATTTAACCTGCCAACTTTCTGGCAACTTTTTCACTGTTGAAAAAGTCAGGATTAAATCGTAGAAGTCACGATTTATTCGGGAGTCGACTCAAAAAGTCGAGGAGCCTGCGTGGGGGAAAAGGCAAAAAAACCCTCATTTTCACTCTTCTTGCTACCATTCGTCCCTGTGGAGAGAAGAGGTGGTTGCATTGCCCAGGAGGAGCAAGTTTGCTAGTTTTGTGGTGTGAATTTGGAGATTTGTCCACTGCTCAACATGGGAGATTAGATTCAAGGTGCCGATTTGCTGCTGCCAGGTATGTATTTTAATTTCTCTTAGTCTTTGTTACACAAATGGCTTCTTAAATCTTTCTATAATTCTATTAGTTTGTTTATCTTATTTTTGCTTAGAATTTTGAATCAAAACATTGTTTAGAATCTAGATTGAATCAAAACTTCAACTTTCAACTTTAAGAAGCAAAGGCCAAAAATTTAAACCCTTGTTTAGTGAATCTGAGTGTGTTCAAGTGAGTGAGAAGAGGCATTTAAAATTTAAAATCAACAATTATATTCGTGTTTGCTTCTTTGTGATGGGTAATTTTTAAAAAAATTTCAAAAACAAATTGTGCCCAAGTTCAAATTCAAGTTCAAACGTCAAGTTTCAAACAAAATGCCAAGGCCTTTGGACCCTGTGTGGGAATATGATGAACCAGATACTATACCCAAATCTGGGGGGGTCAATAGAATGTATTTGACTTGCAAGTTGTGTGGCAAGCATATGTTAGGGGGTGTCAATAGATTAAAATTCCATTTGGGGTAAATTCCAGGGCAAAATATAGAACTTTGCCCAAATCCATCTCCAGAAATCATCTGGCAAGCCATTAAATTGTTGATGAATAAAGAGGAGGGCAAAGGCACCAAGGCAGCACTAAAAAGCCAACTTGTAGGGGCCTCAAGGGTGGAGGGGAGTGAGAGTGGTTCATGCTCATCACCTTCCACACCCACATGTCCCAACCCCTCAGCTTTCTCATCTTTTTTTGTTCCTAGAACCACACCTGGTGCACAACCCGGCATTAGATTGGCACTTAAAAAAACGAAAAGGCAGAAGCTGACAAGTTGGTTAGTAAGTGTCTTCTATGGAGTGATGTTCCTTTCAACATTGCCAAGACAAACCCATTCTACCAACCTATGTTTGATGTTGTTGTTGTTGTTGTCATTGCCCTGGGGTACAAAGCCCCTACCTTTGCAGAGTTGAGAGGGCCTTTTTTTCAAGATGAAAACACTGATTGCACTACTAGATTGGAGGAGTTTAAAGCATCATGGAAACAAGCTGGATGCACAGTCATGTCAAATTGTTGCACTGACCAAAAGGGTAGGACTCTTCTTAATTTCTTGGTTAGTTGTCCTAAGGGGACAATGTTTATGAAATATGTTGATGCATTTGCCCACATTAAAGATGCACATTTATTATGTGAGTTGTTGGACATCTTCATTTAGGAAGTAGGCCCACAAAAAATTTTCCAAGTCATAACGAATAACGCTACAAATTATGTTGCAGTTGGCAGGTTGCTTATGGAGAAGTATCCTAACTTGTTTTGGACACCTTGTGTTGTTCATTGTATTGACTTGATGTTGGAGGATATAGGTAAGATTCCTCTTGTGAGAGATATTGTTGAATCATCTAGGAGCATAACAAAATTTATATATAATCATGCATCTGAGCTTAGCTTGATGAGAAGATTCACCAACAATAAAGAGTTGGTGTATCTTGCCATTACACGATTTGCCACTATTTTCATATCTCTTCAATCTCTGTTGAATTCTATGTGGGATGTGAAGAGCATATTTCTTTCACAAGATTGGTATGCTTTATCTATTAGCCACATGAAGAATCTAGGGCAAGCATAATTATAATGATTCTTTGTTACATGATAGCAATTTGTGAAGCATTTAAACAATTTTTCTTAGCTTGATGTTTACTTCATTAGTAGCATGTGTATGTTAACTTCATCAAACTGCTATTAAAACAAAAGAGACGAGAACACAAATGTTTTAGCTTTCTGCTAGGGCCAAAACCTCTCCCTCTTGGAGAGGAAAATCCATGCGTAAATTCTTCTTATATAGATTCCATTGACGAATACTAAGACCATGACCCTTGACACACTTTGCCTCTTCAAGACCAAGATATCAATCCTCCTTTCCCTCGCTGCTGAGATCCTCCTCATTGCTACACCATTGAAGCCATCACTACTGAGATCTTCATTGTTGCTTCATATCAACGTGATCCATTCACTATGATCTCTATGCTTTCATTGATGCACTGAGACAGTCGTTACATTATGTCAATGAGCTATTCATTGAAGTCATCATCATGATGACTGTTACAATATATCTTTGTCATCATTGTATATTTGTTGAGACAGTGATTCTCATTACTGCGTCATCATGTAACCCTTGTCACTATTATGATGCTAAGACTACAACATTCCTTTATCATTGGTACGTTGGGACTAGAATACAACTTCTTGTTATACAATACTGCTCAATACACATAGATCTGAGTCTTACTGTAATGCATTCATTACCGAGACTATATGCTATCTACTATAGGAATACCATCCTTGATCTCTATGTCCTTCTCTGAGATTCATCTATTATTGTATCTTCATTCATAAAGTGATCATCAAGTGGGTCACTGCATTTAGAGTTCCTTCCAATTAAGCCGAGACCACAGAGATGCTAGAGTTGTGCTATGTCACACAAAAACTGACTGTACCTAAACAATATGATAAACCTTGTAGAGTGAATATGCTCCTATACTCACACGAAAGAATGCGAGATACCTCCTTCAGATCATAGGTATGTTGAGACTCTACTTCACTGTGATGACGTTATTCATTGCTCCTTGCATCGAGGTTGTGACTGCACCTAAACCCAAACTAGGTGCAGTCAAACCCTACCCTCTTCTTTATCAATGCGGCTACCCTCTACTACGGTTCTTCTTCTCCTTGACTACGGCTACCCTCTACTGCAGCTCCTCTTCTCCTTGAGTGCGGCTCCATGCCTTGAGTGCGGCTTCAGCTCCTCATGACTCCAACTACATATCTTCACTACGACTCCATTACCCGAAATTTCAGAGAGGTAGAAGTGCGAAGAACTGTTCTTTTGAGCTAACCCTTCGTGGGTATTTATAGTGGTTAGCCTCCTAAATTGAGCCGACCTACATCCATGAACAGATGGGTCTTTTTATCAAGTCGACATAACATTTATTTATTCATTTAATTCATTTATTTGGAGTCGAGCTGATCATTTCTTTATCACTTTGCTTGCGGACTTCGGAAGACTTGATTTGAGGCATAGATTTTGGTCTTGGAGGGCTATTACACTTGTTGAAGACTCATATACATGACATGACTCTTTGACAAATAAAATAAATCCTAAAGACATCAAGAAGTCTTTTACCTAGTGACACTTCTTGCTCACGAAACCCATGCAGCAAGATTACAAAAATAATTTATTTTCTTTTAATAATTACATCAAATACAAAGATCATGTTATTATGAAGGCCGAACCTAGTTACACTTTCTTCAACACTCCCTCTTAACTAGGGAGGTATTCATAATGGTACTTGGTCATTCTTAATTTGAAGAATTTCTCATAAGAAGAATCGGATTTGCAATCCATCTGTTATAGCATCATTTCAACCAACATTGTTTCTATTTAGCAAGTCCTTGACTAACAGCTCTATCTCTCACTTAGATTAAAGCACATAATGTTGGCGAGACCAATGATTGATAGACACGCATCATCATTGTCTCTCTTAGGGTCATACCCACCCGGGTGTTCTCCGAGTATGCCCTACTAGGACTATTCTCATCTTGGGTTCCTAACCCTAGAGAATATTGGTCCTCTTGCCCACTCTTGTCTTGGATGCCCTACCACATCCTCAAAGAGTGTCGAATGCCAGATGATTACACAATCCTCCATTTTTTCTTCCACACTGAAGACAAGAATGTCGTATCTAACTCTCCCTATTAACTAGGGACGAGTTCCAAGTTTCTCTTTACTCAAAAACTTGCTTGAGTTCCTTTGCTCATAGGAACTTCCCAAAGCTCCCTCTTACCCAGGGACTCTATCATCAATGCTTTATAGGGTCTTCTAGTTCACTGATGATTCAAGACTTCAATGTCATCAATTTCTTCACATGTAGGGTCATCCATCCATCACTTTCCTCTCTCATGGCATTCCTTCTTTCCCGAAAAGTATCCACCTTGGCTTCATATTTGGGGCTTCCTTCATAAGCTCATTTGTCTTCACTCTTCTTCAACAGTGATTGCTCTGGATCATAGGGTACATAGTTGTGACATCCTTCACAACTCTCCTTTCCCTGATCCTGCACACATACCCAGACTTTTCCAACAGGTCAGACACCAAAACAAATCACATATTACCTTTTGGTGATGGCTTTTTCGAGTGACATCTTCTTGTAGGTATCAATCATCCTGCATTCATGTTGGCACATCTCCCAATGATATCTGTTGTCAAGGGTCCTCATCTGTTCAGACTTCCATCAAAGTCTTCACATCATTCTAGAAGTTTTCCTGGTCAAGTCTTCCTGATCCACTAGATGTTGACTGCCTTTGTCATGGTTGCATGTTTCACGATCTCTTCCATCCTCATGCCTTCCTTTCCCAAGAACTCTCATAGTTCTTCAATGGTCATCAACTACATTATGAGGACATATTATGTTGATTTCATCTAGTTTGATTTATGTCTTTCTGCATCCTTTCAGAGGAGGAGATCTATTCCCTTTTTGATCATGTTTGATCTATTTTATCTGCAACCACATATCATGACATTACAATATCAAATGCAAATACAAACACACTCATATATACCTTATTTTCCTTCCAGTATTTTCCTGCAGCTTCCTTGATTGAAAAGATCTTCAATCCCTTGGTCTGCTCCATACTTCATGTCATTGAACCACCAAATCATGAGTTACAAGAGTTGGAATTTCTTATGAAACATTTGTTGTCTGTCTGGACTAGGAGATCCTCTGTTGAGATCTCTATCAGAGATCCTTCAAGATCTAGTACATCTCCATCCGGCAAATGTTTCCTTTGAATGACTTCTTCCTATTCTTCAATGTATAACGAGATTCCCAAGAGTTATGTTCTTCATGATTCCATACGAGCTCTTGATGCCACAATACATATTACTATGTTCATATTTGCAGGGACTTCTTATAAGATCCTTTTGAGAGGGATACCATCTCATCCGTAGTGGAGATCCATTACTCCCTCTTTCCCTTGATCCTTTCCTCAGCTTTCTCCATCTGTCAGGTAATCTTTCCATAGTACTAATCTTTCCTCTGCTTCTCTGCACTCATTTGTATTCTAACATTTTGCCTTTCTCTATCTGACATAAAGACCACATAGTGTTGATCAAGGTAACCTTCTTGTTTATGGACATCTGTTACCTTGCTTATCAATATCAATATCAATGATGATTATTTTCCCAGATCTCTCCATTGATATTTCATGAAGATATTCCTTCAATCTTTAGCGCTTTTTGCACTTTATTTCAGAGAGTATATTCTTTTGTGTCTCCTTTCTTTCTTCATAGAACCTTAAGATTGCTTATGACTTCAAAGGAGACCTTGAGGTACTGACTTCACTCCTTCATGAGGATTCTGTCAATCCCACTGCAAGAACTTTGTCTAACCTATAGATTTTCTTGAAATGATGAAGTCAATAAACCAAAACTTGATTATAGAATAAACGATACTTACTTGATACGTGAAGACAAGAACTTCACCTTGATCATGTTGGTAGTAGTTGAAGCAAATATATCGATTGAGATCCATAGATTGCCCTTCAACAAATTGTTGATACGTATTGAATTGAAGTTGCTTGCCACAATCCATAGAATAGCTTCTAATTTGAGTATTGTTCATATACATTCTCAGATCTGATATCTAAAGAAGGATCCAAACTGAGTTGTGGATGATCTTCTCAAAACTGTTGTTGAGATCTGAACACTATTGATATCTAGAACCCTTGCTAATGCATACTACTCTCTGATCTAGGGTTTGATTCTTCCATGTAGATCTTCAACTGCTTTGATGTCTTGATTCCTGAATGTCTCCTCTGCCCTTATTTTGACTATTGAAACCATTCCCTCTGATACCATGTTGAAGAATCTAGGGCAAGCATAATTACAATGATTCTTCGTTACATACTCTAACAATTTGTGAAGCATTTAAGCAATTTTTCTTAGCTTGATGTTTACTTCATTATTAGCATATGTTAACTTCATCAAATTGCAATCAAAACAAAAGAGACGAGAACACAAATGTTTTGGCTTTCTACCAAGGCCAAAACCTCTCCCTCTTGGAGAGGAAAACCCATGCGTAAATTCTTCTTATAGAGATTCCATTGACGAATACCAAGACCATGACCCTTGACGCACTTTGCCTCTCCAAGAGCAAGATATCAATCCTCCTTTCCGTCATTGCTGAGATCCTCCCTATTGCTGCACCATTGAAGCCATCACTACTGAGATCTTCACTGTTGCTTCATTCACTGTGATCTCTATGCTTTCATTGATGCACTGAGACAGTCGTTACATTATGTCAATGAGCTCTTCATTGAAGTCATCATCATGATGACTGTTGAATATATCTTTGTCATCATTGTATATTCGTTGAGACAGTGATTCTCATTACTGCTTCATCATGTAACCCTTGTCACTGTTATGATGCTGAGACTACATCATTACTTTATCATTGGTATGTTGGGACTAGAATACAACTTCTTCTTGTTCTACATAGGCTACAATACTGCTCAATACACATAGATCTGAGTCTTACTGTAATGCATTCATTACCGAGACTATATGCTATCTACTATAGCAATACCATGCTTGATCTCTGTGTCCTTCTCCGAGATTCATCTATATATTGTGTCTTCATTCATAGAGTGATCATCAAGTGGGTGACTACGTTTAGAGTTCCTTCCAATTAAGCCAAGACCACAAAGATGCTAGAGTTGTGTCATGTCACACGAAAACTAACTATACCCAAACAATATGATAAACCTTGTAGAGTGGATCTTCTCCTATACTCTCACACGAAAGAATGCGAGATACCTCCTTCAAATCATAAGTATGTTGGGACTCTACTTCACTGTGATGACGTTATTCACTGCTCCTTGCATCGAGGTTGTTACTGCACCTAAACCCAAACTAGGTGCAATCAAACCCTACTGCGGCTCCTCTCTATATGACTGCAACTTCTTCTTTATCACTGCGGCTACCCTCTATTGCGGCTCCTCTTCTTCATCACTGCGTCTCCATGCCTTGACTGCAACTTCAGCTCCTCATGACTACGGCTACATATCTTGATTGCGGCTACTGCGGCTTCATTACCCGAAATTTCAAAGACGTAAAAGTGTGAAGAACTGTTCTTTTGAGCCGACCCTTCGTGGGTATTTATAGTGGTTAGCCTCCTAAATTGAATCGACCTACATCCATGAACCGACGGGTCTTTTTATCAAGTCAACATAACATTTATTTATTCATTTAATTTATTTATTTGGAGCCGACCTTATCATTTCTTTATCGCTTTGCTTGAGGACTTCGGAAGACTTGATTTGAGGCATAGATCTTGGTCTTGGAAGGTTGTTACACTTGTTGAAGACTTGTATACATGACATGACTCTTTGACATATAAAATAAATCCTAAAGACGTCAAGAAGAAGTCTTTTACCTAGTGACACTTCTTGCTCATGAAACCCATGCGCAAGATTACAAAAATAATTTATTTTCTTTTATTACATCAAATAAAAAGATCATGTCATTATGAAGGCCAAACCTAGTTACACTTTCTTCAACACAACAAACTAGAGGGAGAGGCCATATGCAAACTCGTTTCATATGATCAGATCCTCTGTGCAGCAATAGAGGAGGTGTGTCTCATTTCAGAACCTTTGGTAAGAGTTCTTCAGTTGGTTGATGGAGACAAGCCCACAATGGAGACAAAGGCCACCTCTTTCATTGGCTTCTAGAGGATGACCGAGTCCATTTGTATCCACAAGGGCAAGGCCTTCTTCCTCTAGAGGAAAAGGAAAAGTCATTCCCTATTCCCATGAAAGGGGCAAAGGATCTCAGTGACTGATTACTTTATGACATGTAGATGACTCATGATATACATTTATATATTTATATATTTTTTGTTGATATTTTGACTCTTGAGATTTGAGACTGAGACAGGACTCAAGGTTCAGAACTTGATTCACTATTTTGATATGTGATGTAGCACTAGACTTCATATACGTATTATATATTAGATTTCTTTACATGTTTATGTGGAAATGCATTTATTTGATGTTGTGGATACTTTAGATGCTAAAAAAAAAAAAATTGTATTTTTTTTTTAATTTTGCGGACTTTTTACCAACTTTTTCAAAAATCTCCGAACTTTAACGACTTTTTCAATTTCTAGACCCTTGTCAATCCTGACTTCGACTTTTTCCGCATTGCAAAATTATAAAATCAACATATCTTTATGACAATGTATATAGCCATCCTTACAAACACCTTCTAGCAGTGAGAAAAAGAAAACAAATAAAGAAAATAACGACGGCAAAGTTGGGTTAAGTATGGGAAACATTTCCCAAGCGTCACCATACAGAAACACCTAGTTGTTTCCCCAACATGTCCACACTGAAATGTTTCCTATGCAAATACATGAGAAAACAGAGTTGTTTCAATGGTCGTTTTTGTGAATAAGCACAGATGTCATCATTGCAAACATGAAAGTAAGAAATTACAAAGTTATTACATGTTATAATCAAGCCAATTAGTGTTCATTTTGTTGATTTTTCAAGGAAATCTGATCTTCTAAAATGATAATTGCTTTCCAATGATTTCTTTAACCAAGTTTACTTATGTCACATAGCTCATTAAGCAATTATACATACAAAATATCTAAGTAATGCAATAATGACAGTAGGATTGTAAAAAGACAGCCAAGCACACAAAGGGACACAAATGTTTCACCTGGGAAACCCAAACTCGAGAGAAAACCCAACAATATTTTCTAGGAGAAATTCTTCAGTTCAACAAATTTACAATCTTATATTCAGAAGACAAATCAGATCAAACAGACCACAAAATTCCACAAGTCAAACCTTGGTCAAACTTCCCATAACAGAGTTTGGTCAACTGCCTCAGAAATGCAGTCAAGCTGTCCTCAAGAAACTCGGTCAACAACCTCTAAAACTTGGTCAAATTTTGGTCTTTGTCTCTTTCACACGTGTGAACAGAAAACAGATGATTTTCAAATGATCCAAATTGATGCCAAATGGAGGAGATCGAGTGTCTTTATATAATGGTCTAGACGTGCCCAAAGGGCACGTCTCCTTGTGCTGAGCCGACCTGTACTTTAGGGCCAGCCTCAACAGTTTTAATTCAGATTTGAATTTTTAATTTCCCTCTTATTTCTTTCATGGGCCGACTTGAATACCAACCACAGCTACCAAAAATCCAACACTCCCTCTTAGCTAGGCAGGTATTCACCTTGACTTCCTCAGATGTCCTCTTCGCTGAACAGTTTCTCCATCCCAAGAAAAGATTGAATGAGCTTGCTATGTTAATGTATCCATCCACTTCATGTTCTATCCTAGAACCATGTGGAAAGAATCCTGCATTAGCATCATGCAAAGGATCTAATTATCTACTAGTCAAATCCCCTTTGAAATTGGATCTAATCACCCACTGGCCAAAACCTTTGACGATATGGTTGGAACCTTCTAACAGAGGTCAACAAGACTAGTCTTGGGTCACCAACTCAACAAAGTCATCACTTGGAGAAAGGTCAATACCTTTGACCAAAAAAATGGTGAAACCCTGGGCCAATTACGATTCCTGCGTGCCAATTGAATGGTAAAACACTTGCCCAATGCTAAAGGAACTCACTCTACCCACTAGCCAAGCACCTATTGGCAATATGGTCAGAAAAATTGATTAGGGGAGCACTCTAAGCCCTAATGCTCTTTGGCCAATCTCCTTGGCCACATTACATGGCTCATGGTCAATACCCTTGACCTAGGGAGAATATTTTCCTATTGATACTACAACATCAACAATCCCTCTAATCGAGGAAAGCATTCTCAACCACTCCAAGCTTGTCCCTTAAGTAAACAAACTTCATCCTAGGACAAAAGCTTTGTGATAATGTCAATGGCCTACTGATCTATAGAAATGTACTAGAGCCATACTGCTCCCTTCTATACCTTGTATCGGTACTTGATCTCAATGTGCTTCGAACTGTCATCACAGTCGTCTCTAGCACTTGATGAAGTAATTTTGCGAGTAGCTTCTGAAGTCACATTACTTCACAACTCGCCAAACTCGTTGCAATATACTTGGCCTCTACAAATTTCTTCTTCCTGCTCATCCAGGATATCATAACAAAACCCAAACTGAAGCAACATCCTAATGTGCTCTTCTTGTCTTCTGCACTCTTCCTAATTTTAATCTGTATATCCCTGCGATTGTACTTCATCATTTGAGACATCTCTCAATCCATATGCAACTATACCATGTTGATACCTCAACACATGTTCTGTTGCATGCATGGGCTCAACCATAATCCATCACCATAGTTGCTTTCTGGTCACCCTGACTGGGTGCTCCCTCTGATACTAGAACAATTCCTGCTATGGCAATCCTAGTTGCTCTCTCTGCCACTATTGCTTCCTAGTCACTAAAGCATATTTATTGTCTGGCATGGTCCACTCATAAAAGGCATACTACTCTTAGAGACCTCCCGTCTCTTCACATTTAGTCTAACAATCCCATGACATCCACTTGGACAACTGGTCCTTCCTCTTTTCCTAATTGTTTGTACATCGAGGGATCCACCAAATTTGAATCAAAGCCTCTCAGCTTCTTCAGATTTGTCACCATGGGAGTGTCCATGGACTTGCAATGCATCATCCCAAATCTCTGAAGGATCTCAATAGTATACTTTCCTTGACCAAGGAAGTATAGTGCATCAAATCTAGATCCTTCATCTCGAACTCAAAGGTCAGCTATCTCTGACATTGAAGCAAGGCTTGATTGCTCCCACTACAGAAGCAATCCTCCTACCATTGTTGCTCCCTCTGTCACATGAGTCCTTATCCCATCAGAAACAAGTCATGTAATAACAAGAGCAACCGAGAGTCAACAGATATCCATCAATCCGAGGAAACCATGCTCAAGGTCTGTACAAAGCTTTCTTCAGTCTGTAGACATGAGATTTCCTCTCATGTACCTCAAGGCCCTAAGGTTGTTCTATGTACACTTCCTCCTCAGACACTCCATTGAGGAAGGTGGTCTTTACATCCATTTGATGTAATATTCTATCCATAACAGAAACAATAGAAATAGCAATTCTAATAGAAGTGTACTTGGCAAATGTCTCTTCATAGTCCTCTCCCTCTTTCTCGGAGAACCGTCTTGCCACGAATCTTGCTTTGTACTTCTCTATGTTGTCATCTACCGCATGCTTGATCTTGTATATCTACTTGGAAGTCATCATCATCAAAGGAATCAAAGTGATCTCCCTCACATTGAAAAAAGGATCACATCTCAAACATCCTTGAAGAAGATCATCTCTCCCCATTCGAAAAAGAAGTGTTGTCTTTTGAAGAAAGAATATCGTCAAGGAAGCAAACATCATCAAGAAGGCATCTAGTGAAAGACATCATCATCAAAGGAGCATCTTCACTTAACAAGTATTCTATACTTTATGTCTCAAACTACAAAGACTTCTTTCTGCAAGGAGAACAACAAACTTGTTGGGACATCAAATTACCCTGCATGGAAGAAGATAATAGATTTGATCCTCATAGAAAATGAAGTTAGTGAATATGTCACATGCTCAATCACCAAACCTCCTCAAGAGAAATCTCAAGCGCTATCAAAGTATATGGAAGGAGAAGTAAGAGCTCAAAGAATCCTTATTGAGTCAATCAAGGATTCCCTCATTCCCTATATAGCAAAGTTGGAGACACAAAAAGAAATCTATGAAAAAATGGTGGAAGTATTCTCTGTAAGTACTACAGGAGAAATTATTTCGTTAAGAATCAAACTATACAAGATGAAAGTTTCAAAGGAATAAGGGCTAGCCTCATACCTCATGAGAGTATTTCAAATAAGAGATCAACTACAAGAGCTAGGAGAAGTAGTGTTTGATCGAGAGATGACCACCATTGTGCTCAATGCACTATCTGATGAATGTGGCAACTTTGTATCAAGTATCTATGGAAAGAAGGAAACTACCCCATTCAACAATCTATGGTCATTATGCAAAATTGAAGAAATCAGACTGAAGGCAAAGAAGGATGTTGGATCCAATGAAGAAGCTCAAGCATATGCAGCGATGGCTAGGAAGAAAGGAAAGTCTCAAAAAAGATTTCAAAGGAAAATCAACATGTCTAAGATTCAATGCTATGAATGCAATGAATATGGGCATTTCAAAAGGAATTGTCCTAAACTCAAGAAGGACAACAAGAAGAGAAAGGAAAGAAATGAAGCCCATGTCACCAAAGAAGTAGAACCAAAAAAGAAAAAGACAAAGGAGGAGGACGTGAAAGACCTTTATTATGACTAAGATAACCTCCTACGCTTAGTTCTTTTCAATTTATAGAAGATAGCAGTCGTGATGAAAAGCATCACAAGTATGATAGGATGCATTATAGTAGAGATTGAGATGACATCATCATAGAGGCATGGAAGGATTGTCGAAGTAGAAGTCTATCTGGTTGAAGCAGTCATAGTACATGATAGAAAGGAAGTATCTCATGGTATCTTCGTTGGAAGCATAAAAGGATAACCAAAGTAACAATTTGAATGATTGAAGTAAGTCATCTAGCAAGATAGGAAGATAAGAGGTTGTCACACATCATCATCATTAGAAAGAAGCATTTAAAAAATGAGGATCATCAAGATCCTCCATTGGCATCTTTGTTAAAAGGTTCACCCCTACTTAGAAGAAGCAAGTGTCTTGCAGATAGTCTACATTCCACCTTGTGTGGGATCCATAGATTAGAAGGATGATGGTATGATGACTAAGATGTGCAGCATGTCAAGTTGGTTGAAGTATTTTCATCTTCAAGCAAGCAATGGAAGTTGCTAGAAGGAAGTCTAGATGACCACATGGAGGAAGAGATATGTATATATTTGGTAATAGATAGATAAAGTCATGTCATCACATAGTTGCAAATAGAATGGTTAGAATGTTCTATCTCATGAGCATGATGAAAGAAGAAGAAACTCTTCTATTAGAATGATACATGAAGACATGTAGACATGCAGACAATGTGCCTTGAACTCTTTTACATATTAACATGATATGACCTCATGAAGAATATGAGGTGGTTGGCAACTATGGTTCCTATAATGAAGGAACTATGTATAGAAGATCCTAAGGAAGCAGTATGTGAAGAAAAGTGAAAGAAGAGTTCGTGAAAGATATATCTATAGTCACGTAAGATAAGAAAAGTGATCAAGATATGATAACAAGAAGGATTGGCTATGACATCTCCATGGAGAAGGTATGAAGACCCTGATATCTATGAAACTTGGTAATGTATTTCTTGGAGATGGATTCATATAGTATGTTAAAGGATGTTGATGTTGCAAGAAGCAGATGTCATGACAAAGGGTCATCATAAAGAGGTAATACTAATTTGATGTTCATTTTTTATTTTTGAAAGAAAGCATCTAGTTGGGTTGTAACAGGGCTACCGAAAGAGGGTTGTAGAAGTACATCTACAACCAAGATTGGATGGAAGATCCTAAAAGAAATATGACTTGGAAAAGGTAGCAGTATGAAGGATAGCCAGATCATGACGAAGAAGGTCACTTCCCGACGATGAAAAGGATGACATGACTATTGGTTCAACACTATGTTTTGTTGAAGGAAAGTGATGGAGAAGATGGTCGATGCCCTACGAATAAATTATGGAAGAAGATGGCTCCATGATGAAGAAGTTGAAGTTCATCCATGACATGTTGATGCAAAAAGGAGGATCTCTACAAGCAATTGATAGTACCATGATCTCCATTGAAGAGCAGATAGTTGTTGTTGGTAACAAGTCCCTAGTTAAGAGGGAACTTGGGTATATTCCTTTTATAGGAATGAATAGATCCTCCCTAGTTGAGAGGGAGATATAGACACATCATTCTTGTCATCATTTCATGAAGAAAGAATGGAGGATTGGGTAAGCATTTGAGATTGACATCGATACTCTTTGAGGATGAGGTAGGGCATCAAATAGGTAAGAGTAGTTGAAGAGGAAATTCCATGAGAATGTGTAAATCCAAGATGGGAATGGTCCTAAAAGGACATACTTCGTGAACATTCGGATGGGGTATGTGCCTTGAGAGACAATGATGAAGGTGTCTATAAATCATTTTTTGTCTCCCTAGCATTGTGCTCTAATCTTGTGGAGAGATGTAGTTGTTAGTCAAGGCCTTGTTATGTGACAATGTTGGTTGATATGGTGAGATGCACTAGTATAAGCTGAATAAATAGCTTATGAGATGGCTTACCAATCTGACTTTTCTTATGAGAATTCTTCAGTATGAGAATGTCCATGTACCTTGTATGTATTATGAATACCTCCCTAGTTAAAAGGGAGTGTTGAAGTATGTAACTAGGTCCGGTCTTCATAAATATGAAATGTACTCTTGATTCTTGTATATTGTAAAAAAAAAGAAGATTTATTATTATAATTTTTGTAGCATGGGTTTCATGCTCAAGATCATTTTATTCATAGGTCAAGCACCCATTGAGTGCTTCTAGGGTTTGTCATAGAGTTACGAAGTCAATAGAGTCATTGTCATATATGAAAGACCCCATTGGGCATCTTGTAACAAGTCAAAAGATTTTTTGTAAGTCAAAAAGTGTTAAAAGACTCCCTCTAGGCTCCAAGACAAGTCGGCCTAAGCATAGATAAGTCGGCCTCATAAGGGTTGTTCAAGCTTCTTGAAAGGTATATACAAGAGTGCCATCGACCTCATTTGAAGGAGACACACACTCAAGTTCGATCTCAAGGACAAGAAGGAAAGAAGCCTAAGACCTAGCAAAGAAGAGGAAAACTAAAAGAAGAAAAGTGAAGTTTTTGAGGACTGTTTTAGGTCACCATCTCTCACATGTGCGAGGAAAACTAGGGCACATTTTGCTGCTACATAACAGAAATTACAGTGACCTTAAGGAATCGAAAGTTGGGGTCATAAGGATCAAGTTTGCAGACCAAGTCATCAAGGAAGGATAAGCACCCCAGGCGAGGCAGAAAGAAAGAAAATTTCACCATTTTTCTCACACGAGCGAAGCTAGGGTTTCTGCAGTTAGGTTTAAAGTTGCAGTCAAAATTGCAGGTCCGAAATTTTGGTGGCTGACTTTGTGAGAAGCAAGTTCATCAAGGAGAACTTTGACTTGGTCTTGGAGGGGTCTTTGACAAGGGTCTTAGGTCTTGGAATTTTTCATTTGAAGATTCTATAAGAAGAGAAGAATTCTTGTGGGTTTTCCGCTCAAGAGGAGAGGTTTTGGACCTAGCTAGCAACCTATATTTTGTGTCCTCTTGTCTCATTGATTTCATAGTTTGGTAGATGTTTGATGATAAAAGAACACTATAATAATCAAGTAAAGAAGAAGTTAATTACAAGTACATCAAGTTAAGTAAAAGAACATCACAACCAGTTATCAAAGTAAGAGAAATCACCCTAATCTAGCTTCCCTTGATTTCTCAACAAGGTCTCAGCACAATTTCCTCCATCATGGCATCCTTCAAACTTGTTGGCCTACATGCTCCCTCTGAACTAGAAGCTCTTCTGATCATCTGGCATGGTTCTAGATGTCAATACAATTTCTCCTTTTGAACATAAATCACTCTAGTTGGGTTTATGCTCAATTATGGGAGAATCCTCTTGCCACAAACTATGCTTTGTTCTTCCTAATGCTTCCATCTATTGCCAGAGCCTTGGCAGCCTTCACGATGTATCTGAAACCCTCATTAGGAGGTCACATAGGAAATGATTATAACCAAAAGATACAAAGAGAAGAGGTTGACCCAAAATAAAGCAATAATCAAGGAAGAAAGATATTAAGTACTTATCTTTTGATCTGAGGATTGTAGGGAATTGTCAACTCCCTCTTGATCCTTGCCTTCATGCAAAATCATTGAAATCCATCTGCAAACTCATCATCTTTGTCCTCATCATCAACATGTTGTTTTCTTTTTCTTCCTTGCATGAACTATGGTTTCTTTGTCTAGCTTTTATTCACAAACCCTAGGGTTTTTCTAAATCATAACCTTCAACATTTTTTTGGGTTTACATACCCTAAGTCTACTAGCTCTTCCAAGAAGGGGTCATATTTAGTACAAGAGTTATAACTTTTCTTGCTTTATATGAGAGCACCTTTCTCCTCAGATTTCTCCAAGTCTGGAGTAACTTTCAATTTGATGTGGAAAAACCCTAGCAACATTTCTCAGTGAATACAATTTTTAACTTCAACAGCGTATACAAGGCATCTTCTGACACATACATGAGCAATACTATTGATTTTGTCTCTTTCTAAACAAATTTCAGATGCATCCTTAAAGCTTCCCAACTAGGCCTAAATGGGAGCCCTTGTCTAAGATTAAACTTGATCCTGCTACTCTGATTTCTAGAGTTTTATTTAGCCCTTCTGACAAAGACAAAATATTGCAAGTTGAGCCATATTTATAAATATAGCATGCTTCATGAAAGTAAGATGTGTTCATCAAATGGCATTCCAATGTCCTCCACAAAAATATCATCAACAACCTCCAAGTTTCTCCTCAACAAATTTTCAAATTCTGAGATTACTTCCCTGCTTGAACTCAAACTTCGTTGAAGCTTTAGCTCTTCAAACATTGTTTTGTTGGCCTTCCTCAACCCTGAGGTACATTGAACCTGTGTTTTCTAAGGTTTTAGGCCTCTCAACCTCTTTTAGGTCTGCGACCTAGCCTTAAGCTAGATGTGGTCCTCATCTATGCTACTATCCACAGGATTTATTCACGAAATAGAGGTTTTGGCCCTCTTCTAGGGCATAAAACAGAGTCAGTTTTCTTAACAAAATTCAGTTATCCTTCTTCAATGGATACAAAACAATGTTCCCTTGAACTTCAGCCTAATCTTAGACAAAGCCAAAACCATCTTTAACTTATACGGTCTAATTTTAATCTTGTTGGTCTAAGGTTTCTTACACTAAACGAGGGCTACAAAACTTGGACTAGGACTTTGGTCCTCCTTTTTAATTACAACAGGACTCGGATGAGGGCTTTAAACAGAGTTCAGACTAGGGCTTTCAATCTCAACCAAAAATTCCTTAGGATTGAATTTTGAATAGTTGTGAGAGAACAAACCCTGGTGGAGTAATTTGAAACAAGATGGCTTCAAACTTGGCTACTCTCTCACCTAGGCTACTCTCTCACCTAGGCTTTGATATCATGTTGATTTTTCAAGGTAATCTAATCTTCTAAACTAAAAATTCCTTAGGATTGAATTTTGAATAGTTATGAGAGAACAAACCCTAGTGGAGTAATTTGAAACAAGATGGCTTCAAACTTGCTACTCTCTCACCTAGGCTTTGATATCATGTTGATAATTACTTTCCAATGATTTCTTTAACCAAGTTTACTTATGGCACATAGATCATTAAGCAATTATACATAGAAAATCTCAACAATAATGCAATAAAGATAGTAGGATCATAAAGAGACAGCCAAGCACACAAAGAGACAAACTTTTCACCTGGGAAACCCAAACTCAGGAGGAAACCCCACAATTTTTTTCAGGATAAATTCTTCAGCTCAATGAATTTACAATATGATATTCATAAGCCAAATTAGATCAAACAAAAAACTCAATAGGTTAAACTTTGGTCAACAACTTGGTCGAACTGCCCATAACAAAGTTCGACCAACTACCTTAGAAATGTGGTCAAACTGACCTTAGCAAACTCGATTAATAGCCTCTGAAACTTGGTCAAACTAACCTCAGGAAATTTGGTCAACAACCTCTGAAATTTGGTCAAACTGACCTCAAGAAGCTCGATCAACAACCTCTAAAATTCGGTCAAACTTTAGTCTTCCCCTCCTTCACACATGTGAACAGAAAACATATAATTTTGGATTGATCAAAATTGATGATAAATGGAGGAGATCGAGTGTCTTCATATAGTGGTCTGGATGTGCCCAAGGGGCACGTCTCCTAGTGTTAGGCCGAAATGTACTTTGGGACTGACTTGAACAATTTTATTTCAAATTTGAATTTTTAATTTCTCTCCTTTTATTTCTTTCATGGGTCGCCTTGAATACCAACCGCAACTACCAAAAATCAACAGATTTGAATGAGGTCACTTTCGAAATTAAAAGCCAAAAAAAAGTTCCAAAGCTCTTGAAGGAAAAATAATGTTCATTGATAAATAGTGGGAATAAAAACATCATAGTTAGTTGTCACGACCTTCGGGACTCCTATGGTTACAAGGCACTTTCGGGTGTACCACGACCCCTCAAGCATGCAACATCGACATGTTTCACCTCTACCTCGTGAAGTACAGATTTACATCACAAAGTACAGAGTTACTTCACCTAGACTGCCTGAATAAGTTTACTTATATAATCTCTATATCATTGGTTACTTAGTAAAATATCATAACCCTTCGATATAGTGCAAGCAATCTTACTGTCTCTTTTACTTCAGTGAATCTTTTATTCATTAACCAGTCATGTACATCATATGCAAGATATTAAACCATCAACAAATATCACCATACACATGCACAATATAAATGGAACGACCCTCTAGCCTATTGAGAAATGTAACTAGTATCGGTCTTCATAATAGATTATGTAATTGTTAAGAAAAAAGAAAAAGGAAAATTATTGTAAAAGAAAATTATTTATAAGCATGGGTTTCATGCTTTACTTTCCTAGGTCTAAGCACCCATTGTGTGTGCTTAGGGTTGAGTCATGAGTCATTGTCATTATCATCATGTCCTACATCCTTATTGGACATTTTGTATCAAAGAAGAAAAATCATTTTTATATAATTAGTCATGTAATCCTCCTCCACAAAGTCAGCCTCAAGAAATTGCCAAGTCAACCTCATTGAAGGGATTCGACCACCCTTGAAGAGTATATACTATATAAGCAAGCATTCAAACTAATGTGGCATCTAAGATGATAGAAGTTCGATCTAAAATGGAATAGCAACGAACACAAGCAAAGGTCTAGGAGAAACAAGGAGACAATAGGTAAGAGCCGAAATCTAAAATTTGTATCTATCTCCCTCACATGTGCAAGTTATTGCAACAGTGATAAATGTTGAGTACAAGAAGCATTCGATTTGCAATTCCAGTTAAGAAAAAAGTACGAAAGGCATAAAAGGAAGATATATCCCATTACAAGAGAAGATAAACCCCAGCAAGGAAGGAAAGAACAATTGCCAAGCAAGAAGGACCAATAATATCTCTGTTTCTGCCACGCGTGAGAACAGTGAGGGTTATCGCGGGTCCGAGCTACTGTAGGCCGAAATTTCAAAGTAAGGAAGAGGGTCAAGACCCTGTTTGACTTGGTTTTGAAGTGTTTGACTTGTATTGACTTTGAAAGGCTGACTTGGTGGATGGAGGAAGGTTTGATGATGGTCTAGAGGTCTTTGTTGTCTCATTTTGAATTGGTTCTTGAAGAATAAGAGAATTTTGTTGGGTTTTCCCCTAGAAGAGGGCTTTTTCCCTGGTTCAGAGCCTACATCTTGTGTCCTTGTTGTTTTGATCTTCATGCATTTATGTTTTGGTAGTTGCTTGATGGTAAGAAGTTAAAAGAAGACCTAAAGAAGATAACAATACATCACAAGTGATTATCAAAGAAGAAAATATTTTTGCTTTTCTGATTTTCTAACAAGGTATCAAAGCTAAGGTTAAGAAGAAAGGAAAAAGGAAACTTGAAGATCATTTTCTCTCTAGTAAGGAAGGATTCAAGAAAGAAAGCAATGTTGGTTTATAAAGGGCATCCACATTATCATTTTAAAGGAGCATTGTTCACTTTAGCGATAGATAGTTTAAAGGAGACAGAAACATATAGAAGTCTGCTCTTGAACCAAAATCTCAAGTCGAAGGTATAATAGTATCTCTGAAGTCCGAAAATGCAATAAAGAGTTCCAGTAGTCCGAAAATTGAAAAAATGGTACAAAAGTCCGAAATTGCAATAAGACTGAAATTACAATAAGAGAAGTCCAAATCTTTGTTAAAGGATCCATTGTGTTCTAGCTTTTGAAGACTGAAAAAAGAAGATCTCAGGTTTGAGGGCAACCTGTAAAAGTTATGACCTTAGAGGGTCGACATCAGCAATAGAGGAGGATTGACATATATCACTCAAGGAATCCATGAGAACAAGATCTTATCCTTGGGAAACAAATAAAGTCATCTAGAAACCAATTCTTTGCAAGAAAGGATAAGAAGCCAAGCTTGAAATCACCTTGGGAAGAATATATTTGAACAAAAAATCTTATAGACAATTCTAAAGAAAGTACAATAATATCTACAACTTTATCCTTGGACAACAGTCACCTTCAAGAAAGGGTAAGGTAAGGTTGCTATAAGGTAGGTATAACATAACATGTTCAATTGTGAGTTTTTGTTTAAGAGTATATAAATATGCATTAGGGTTTTGCTATAGGTTGTACTTGTAGTCATATATTTGTTGAAGATTTTTGAACAACTAGGACTATAAACTCTAGATGGATATTGAATTAGAAAACCCTAGTCAATGTAAAAACCCTAACCCTAATCTGATTATTCCTTCATAGAAACACTAGGTCTTGATTTCTAGGGTTTGTAGATACTATAAAGTGTATAGCGAATCTTAACAAAGATGAAATTATAAAGTCTAGGATATGACATCATGTCCCTAGAACTGACAAGGGTTTATATTTGAAAAACCTTAGGAAGGCATCTTCTAAGATATCTCAGAATTCCTTAGATTAACAATCTTGACATCATCCTAGTATATTTTTGCTTGGTAGTACATGTCAAGGAATAATGTATGTACAAAAATAAGAAGCAAATCAACCCTTGTGCTTTGGTAAGCATGATGAAAGGAAAGAATAGAAAAGACCCTAAATGATCAATACAAGATCAAGAGGGAGTATTCTTTATTTCTTTCATTACCCTGTTGATTTCCTCTACATATTTAGCTTTATCTTTGTTTTTTGATTATAATCCTTTCCCTTGTATCTTCCTTGGAACAAAAGTTCACAGGTATATTCTAAAAGAACACTTATAATAAGGATTATGACTAGATTCAGAGGAAGACTCCAAAGGATGAATTAAACCATGTAAGAAGCCTTGTTGCAGAGGGAACCCTTCAATAGAAAGCCCTACAAGGTTTGTAAAGGAAGCAACTCAAGGTATGTTTAAAAATACAAGCTTTGTAAGTCTTCATTATATAAGAAGCTATGTTTATTTTGTCTTTAAAAATTGTTTTATATTAATGACTCTTTCATGTCTAGGGTTTTTGCTATAGAATCATGAATATTCTTATATTGTTAGGGTAATTGATCTCTAGATTAAATCAGCCCTTATCATATGATCTTTTGCCATTTATTTATTTTGATAAAACCCTAGCCTTTTGACTTTTAGGGTTTGTTATTGATATCTAGGGCATACGATAAAACCCTAGCTTTTATGGTTTTATGACAGTATTTAGGGTTTATGGCAAAACCCTTGTAGAAGTTGATATAAGTTCCTAGGAATGAAACCCTAGGTGTAACTACTTTCACTATGGATGAAACCCTAACATGGTTTAATTGTTTAATATTAAAATTTTGATGATGGTGTCTACGGTTTGTGACAAAAACCCTAGCAAAGGTTATTGTAAGAATCCAGGGCATAAAAGTGTAACCCTAGTTGATTACTTCCATTATAATTGTAACCCTATCTAGGTCTAGGCTTTGAATATCTAAAAGTCTTAATAACCCTAGATGCTCTCCTTATGGTAAAATTAATCTTCATGCTCTTGTACATATATATTTGTGCCTAGTTGTACTTGTTGAAGAGATTTGCAGGCACGCAGTTTTTAAGAGGTTGTAAAGATGTAAGAATATTTGATGATGACTTTGATGAGCATGATGGAAAGAGGGAACTATGAGAACCCTAATGACATTGATATTTGATAGTTGACCTTGTTGCCATGAGAAGATAAAGAATGATGTTTCCGAAGGTCGAAGTTCTCCGATGATATGATGATGCAAAAGAAAGAACCTGAGTAGCTAAAAGAATAAAAGTTGCTGATAATGGACTTATCCCTAGTTGAGAGGGACCTCGGATGAAGGAAAGTGTATATCCTCATAATGGAGAGGGAGGACATGATGTGTCAGCCATATGTATAGTACAGAGAAAATGAGATCGGAGAATAGCCAAGGCACCGCTGGTATTGATGTGTTGAAGATAAGATATGGTTTTTTTTAGAAGTGTTGAAGCTGAGTTTGGTGTTGCTAGTGAAGTTGGATATTGTGATAATCTGAGCAACATCAGAATGGTTGAGGACCCCAGAGATTGTAAAAACCAATATATATTGGAAATGATTAGGTTCGTGAGGCTACAATATGTTCAAATGGATGAACAAGTAGCCAATGTGTTCATCTCTCCTTGAGAAGTTTGTATATTTGGATTGGTGGATATCTCTGATTTGGTTGAGAGGGAGAGATAAGTACCATAAGTTGCCCGTATGATGGTACTTGGGAGGACATCTTGGCCTGGTTGGTGTTGAGATCTCAATTATAATTTGGCCTTGTTGATGTCTAGATCCCGATGTGGTAGGATATCTTGGTCGTATGGAGCTTCGTTTTAGTGTTTGGCCTTGATGATTCCTAGATCCCTATGAGGGTTAGTGTCTTGCCATGGAGACCTAGATGGTATCTATATCCTGTTGGATTAATACTAGGGTTGTAGCCTGATGATACATATAATGGCATGTTTCCTTGATGACACCTTAGTCCCTGTTAGTGCCTTAGATCCTTGAATTAGTGCCTTGGAAATGACACTTGGATCCTTGAATTGGTGTCCTTGAAATAGTGTCTTGGCACTTGGATCTTTGATATGATACCTTGGCAGTTTGGTATCTAGCATTGTGTATGTTGTTGTACTCTTCTTGGAACACTTAAAATTGAGGCCAACTTTGTACCAGTTAAACAATTATGAATACCTTCCTAGTTAAGAGGGAGTGTTGAGAAATGTAACTAGTATCAATCTTCATAATTGATTATGTATTTGTCAAAAGAAAAGAAAAAGGAATATTATTGTAAAAGAGAATTATTTATAAGCATGGGTTTCATGCTTTACTTTCCTAGGTCTAAGCACCCATTGTGTGCTCTTAGGGTTGAGTCATGAGTCATTGTCATTATCATAATGTCCTAGACCCTTATTGGGCATTTTGTATCAAAGAAGAAAAAATATTTTTATGTAAATTAGTCATGTAATCCTCCTCCACCAAGTTGGACTCATTGAAGGGATTCCACCACCCTTGAAGACTATATAAGCAAGCATTCGACCTATTGTGGCATCTAAGAAGATAAAAGTTTGATCTAAAATGGAATAGCAAGGAAGACGAGCGAAGGTCTAGGAGAAACAAGGAGACAATAGGTAGAAACCGAAATCTGAAGTGTGTATCCATCTCCCTCACACATGCAAGTTATTGTAGTTGTGATAAAGGTAGAGTACAAGAAGCATTTGATTTGCAATTCCAACGAAGAGAAGTACGAAAGGCATAAAAGGAAGATCTATCCCATTACAAGAGAAGATAAACCCTAGCGAGGAAGGAAGGAACAATTGTCAAGCAAGAAAGACCAATAACATCTCTATTTCTATCACACATGCGAACAACGAGGGTTACAATAGGTCCGAGCTACTGCAGGCCGAAACTTTCAAAGCAAGGAAGAGCGTCGCAACCTTGTTTGACTTGGTTTTGAAGTGTTTGACTTGTATTGACTTTGTAAGGTTGACTTGGTGGATGGAGGAAGGTTTGATGATGGTCTAGATGTCTTCATTGTCTCATTTTAAATTGGTTCTTGAAGAAGAAAATAATTTTGTTAGATTTTCCCCTAGAAGAGGGGTTTTCCCCTGGCTGAGAGCCTATATCTTGTGTCCTTGTTTTTGTGATCTTCATGCATTTATGTTTTGGTGGTTGTTTGATGATAATAAGTTAAAAGAAGAAATAAAGAAGATAACAATACATCACAAGTAATTATCAAAGATAAGAAAATCTTTCTGCCTTTCTGATTTTCTAACACAACCTTCCGCTTATTTATAATTCGTCAGATACAACAAATCCCCAAGACAGAAAACTCAATCCATTGAAGTACATAGACAAAACCCCACAAAAGATAAGTAGGAACTTTTTCTCACCCGTTGGACACCACTCGGGTCCTCTCAGCACCTGAACGACCCTACTCGGGTCACTTGTCAATCGTCTCAACCTATGTCTCAGTTCAACTCCGAAGTTGCTTAGGTCTGCATGACCGCAAACCTTCAAGCTCGCCCTTCCGTCTCGGTGTCATCCATACTTCAATGCAACTCGTCTCAACATGTTCCCAACTCCCTTGGCTCGGTTATGTGCCTTTGGTTCTGTGTTCATTGGTTATGTTCAGTTCATCCACCATGTGGTGGCATATATATGTTAGTTTTTGTAGCATCGGAGGTGTTCTAGTCTCGAAACTTTGTGGAGAGGCTAAAACACAGGAGTTCTCCATAACCCAAAAATATTTTCTAGAAATTCCACCTAGAAGTATCTCAATTAGATTATTAGCCTATTTTTAAATATTTCCTAAGTCTAAACTTAGGAAAAGGGGTTAATTAATTAGAATTAATTGAGAAATGTATGAATTATCTAGAAACTCACACGGATCAACTAGGAAATAATCTTAGCCCTTAATTAAGACTTAATCTTGGTCATTGGAGGTCCAACAGAAGATTATAAGAAAAAGTCAATGGATAGATCGAGAACACATACACTTGAGATCGATTTTCCTTGAGCAATTTGATTTTCCAGAGAGCAGCAGCAGTTGTCAGAGGAGTTTGAGCTAAAGAAGGGAAGCAGAGACGGAGAGGGGTAGGGACAATGATCTGGGGAAGATTTTCCAGATCCGGAGAGTACTTTGTAGAGAGGCAGAAATAGCCACAGAGAGGTTGTGCAAGGGTAGCGTAGAAGCAATGTTGCACGAAGTGGGGACAAAACGGGGACGTTTTTCGGAAGCGGGGACGCTGAAGCGTCATTTTCCAAAAATCTAAAATCAAAGCGTCTGCTATATATATATAATATATTATATAATATATATATATATATATATATATATTTCCATTTATATGCAAAAAAAACATCCCAAATACCAAATAGTTGTAGAAGACATGAAAACATGCATATTTTTGCATAAATCAAGATAGATATGGCAACCATGATTCCATTGTAGTTACTAGTATGTACATCAATGATTAATTATTCGAGCATCAACCATCTATATTCTAGCAATTACAGATATACATCAAATTTTTAAGCATATTATAAAACATTTAAGCATATTATAAAACATAAAACATAGAGCATATTATGATTTATCTAGCAAGTGAGCAACTGTCAACATTTGTCATGTCCAAAATTCAAATAATAATGTTTACAAAATAGGTCACCTTGGTCACCGCCAAGACAAAAGGTTCAAATTCACAAGCCTACAAGTCTAATGATTAATCTATGACAAAAGTAGTAAATTGTGAATATATCTACTAATCTCTCCTTCCACCACGAAGAGAACATGGCGGCGGGCCTCCACGTGGTGGCAATGAAGAAGATGGTGCCTGTGGAAGTTGTGGCACTGAAACTGATGAAGACGAACCCCCTTTTGTTGGTGTTGAACCATGGAACCTAGGAACCAAGGGACCAGATGGGGGTGGCATCTCAACTCGATCATCATCATCTAGGAATCGCTCAAAAAATTCATACCGAACAAAAAAAAAAAAAAACCACTAGTTAACAAAAAAAATTAAAAATAGGAATTAGAGAAATGCTTTATAAGCAAAATTCATACCACAATGGACATATCGGGATAAGAGCATCCTCTAATTGCTCTAATCGCAATACTCCATCCTCCAAATTGGGCTCCTCTGGATTCCTATCCCAAATCTTAAGGTCTTTATTAGTCTTCGCATCATCACAGTAATGGGACAACAATCGGAAGTTGTAATGAACACAAACCAAGCTCTCTGCCCAATCTAAAATCAACATGTTCCTTTTAACACTGTGGATGAAAGAATAAGAGCTCCACCACCTCTCTGCAGAAGAAGTGTTTACCACCTGTGATAGCACCTGCAATCCCAAAGTCTGTAGAAGTGGAGTAGCCCCTCCATGCATGTTCCACCACTCAAGAGAAGAAAAAGTCTCTTGATCTCTAATTGCATGCATGCTCCCAAATGGACCAATGTAGTTGCTCAACTGTCTCTGTACCATGGCAACCTCCTCATCAGGGACTAATTTACTCAATGCAATCATATATTTTTGTGAACCTCTTGATCTTGGTGTGGTTTTCTCCTGCTCCCCCCCCCCCAGGTGCTAGTGTTGAAAGCCATGATGGATGATAGTATTTAGGTGTCAAAACATATGCTAATGCATGCAATGGAACATTTAGCATTTCCCATTGGTGTTCCACCTCTACACAAATATAATTGTACAAGGTGATATCTCTAGGCTCAACAATGTCTTTAATTTACCCCAACATGCTATCCATTTGCTCATACACCTCCCCAATTATTGGTCAATCTGATCTCCAAACTTGATCATGTAATAAATTGGTTTGGTGAATTGCAAAACATATTTAACCTGTGACCAAAAGTACATGTCAAGAATAGGTCCTTGGCTACATTAGCACCATCTCTATCAGTGTTAATTTCATCCCATGATTCAGCACACACCATATCAGTTAAAGCTTGTCTCACCTTCACTAGTCGCCTAGAGGTGAGGTAATAACTGGCAAATCTTATTTTTGCAAGTTTAAGCAACTGCAACTTGGAGTAAGTGCCATAGAAGTAGTGTACCCTTGTATGCCCGGTGATGAATTTAATGAGATGCTTCCCTCTCCTGTAAAGTTCATTAATCCACTCACATTCTTTATGCTTCACAATATCATGCATCAAAAGGTTCAATGTGTGAACCAGGCACCCAGACCAAAAGATGTGTGGATGAGTATGCTCAATAACTTTTCCTGTTGCCTTACAATTCGTTGTGTTATCTGTGATCACTTGAACCACATTATTTGGACCAACATCTCTGATTGATTGCAATAGGAGATCTGCAATGTTTTGGAAAGATGCATTGATGGAGGAGTCATAACATGTAATAAATACTGCACCACTAGCGAAAACACCAAGAACATTTATCAAATGTTGGTTTCTAATATTTGTCCACCCATCTGACAATGGATACCCCACAATCTACCCACTCATTTGTAAAACGTGTCAAAGCTCTTTCAACCTTTGTTTTTTCTCTTTCTAATAATATTGTTCTAGCTTTCTCATAGTTGGGGGACTTGTATCCTTTTGGGGCTTCATTGATGGCCTTTACCATTTCATGCCAATAGGGAGAGCGAAGCACATTGAATGGTACACTGCAAGCACAAGGAAATCGGACTATCTTTCCATCCACATCATCCCTCCCAGCAACATTCAAGAAATCCCCTATTGTTCTTTTACCTCTAGAGCTTCCAGAAGTACCATGAAGAGATGAGCTACCAAATCTAGAAGTGCACTTGATTCAGAATGAGTTTTTTGTTTCTTGCTTTTTTGTTGTGCAACCTCCTCTATTTGGATGTATTTTCTTCTTTGTTCACCTAAAACATTTGGGAAAAATTGTATCCCCACAGCACCCTTTTTGTCATCACTGTCCATCACCCCACAAAGATGCCTCCTCACACGAGTATATGAACCACTAAAAGGTTTTCCTCCATGACAACCATGAGGGCACAAAAATTTGTAGCTTCCACCACCCTTTCCCCCTTCAAGTTTGGCCACATAGTTACACAAGGGTGTTAATGCAACTTTCCCCTCTAGTGTTTCAGTGTTCCCTTCAGCTTCAACTTCATCCCCTTCCTCTTCAAACCCTTCCTCCTCATCATACATTGGGTCACTCATGTTGGGACCACTATCCTCTTGTTCTTCTTCCCTTCTATTCCTACTCCCCCTTGCCATCATTAAAACCGAAAGTGGAATGATACATAAAAGACAAAAGAACACCATTTTGGAATATGGATATAGGTGGTGGACAACCGGCAATTAAATGAGCAAGTAGAAATAATGGGAAAGAGTAGGAGAGGGAGGAGAAAAATACAAAAAAACAATGTCAAACAAATAGTTTGCACTTACCTATTTAGCTCTTGTAGATGGAAGTCCTCCAATCTCCTCTTCCAAGTTCTTCCTCCTTCTCCTAGCTCCTCCCCCTTCACTCCTCCAAGCTCTCCTCTCTTCTCCTCTCTTCTCCAAAATCTCATAAACTAAAAATGAGCAAATGAGAGATGAAAGGGTGTTAAATCCATTCACTCCTCACCCAAACCCAAGGTGGACGCACCCCCAACCAAGGAGAACAAACCAAAAGAACTAATTAAACCAAAAAAAAAAAGCCCGCGCAACAGAAACGGTGGACGCTCGGGCGAAGCGGTCGCGATCCGTAAGGATCAGACCCTGAAGCGCTGCGCTTCGTACTGTCAAACCGTTGTACGAAATGTGTTTCAGAAAAAACGAAACGCGAATTGGCTGTCCAATTCCGAAAATGGCAGGAATTGGATTTATCAGCCCGATCCGTGTTTCAGTTTTTCCGAAACGCATTTCGGGGGGCGATTCCCCCGCACATCCGTATGAATCGCAGATCAGGCTTTTGATCCGGGGGGGCGTTTCCTACAACACTGCGTAAAGGCCTCTACGAGGCAATTCAATTGCAGATTTGGGAAGTTGTTTCAAAGTTCCGAAGGCAAAACAATTTAGCAGAAGACGAGAGAAATGTTTCCAGAGTCAGCGGAAAGCTGAAAAGGCAACTTCGTGTGAGATCCAAGTCGTACAGAATTGTGCCTGCGCAGAGGGTGACGCAGGGAAATTCTTGGAGGCATTTCAGAGTCCAATCATCAGTGTCCTATTGCTTATGGGGTGAAGAAAATTACTCACTATATTTTTGCCAATATTTTCTCTGCAAGATTGCCAGTTTTCAGCATCCAGATTGTATTCTAATTATTTCACTGTTGCTTAATAAAATAAAACCCTTAGTTGTTGCACCAGTTTTCCCAAGTTGGGTTTCCAGGGGACATTTGTCCAAAAATAATTGTGTCAATTTTTATGTGTGCACTAGCATTTCTCAATTCCTATTTTTATCTTCCACATAATTTAATTTCGTGAAGATTACAGTGTGATTAGTTCGTTGTTGTCGTAGCAATAAAATGATAAATTAATTTAAGTTAGAAGAAATAATTCGAGTCGCTGCAATAGGATTTCAGTAGTTGAAATTTTCATAATATACAGGACGATGCCTCCTTTTGTGCGGTTCTTCCTTGGTCACATTCAACCCGGCTTGTCTCATGGGCTATGCGCCTTAGGTCGGGTCGACCTCTGTTGTTTTTCCCACACTGCTCGCACACTAAGCTTGTCTCGCCTGCTTGTTCAGCCTTATACCTATCGATCATGCCACATCACCTTGTCTCATTTCAGGGCAACGCCACCTACAATTAAATGCACTCATTCGATTAGCCCTCGGTCCATCACTTTGCATACTTCGCCTATCACTTGGCCAATCGTGCCTCTAATCGACATGCTACTCACCACTCGGCCACTCGTCTTGGGGGCAAGTCGTGCCATGCTTTGGCGCACCCAAGCCATCCACAGCATGGTTCACCTCTCAGTCTTCACGCATCGTTTGGGCAAGTTGGGCACTCGGTCATCCACATCCACAGTACCACCAAGCCATCTGCATGTGCCCAATAAAAACGCCAAGTCTTAGTTTTTCGACTCCTCGTGTTCGTGTGCCCTCACCCAGCATCCACTTTCATCACACTTCCTACAATATCTTCATTGCAAATTGTGTGATGGAGATGTCACCCATGATGGGCACCTCAGTTAAAGGCGCACCCAACTCCAGGTCCTGACATCCTTCCCCACTCAAAATTATTAGCGTCCTAGCAATAGTCCAGCCATAACCCTTTGGTCATCTCTCACTAGACATCAACACCCTGATGTATAGTTTTTCTAGACAATGTCTTTGACTGCACCTCTCAAATAATCCAAGCTCATTCATCATGATGCATGGGTACCACCCTAGGCAGCTCATGTCTTTTGGTCTGCCACTAGTAGTGAGCCTACCTGCTCAACTATCTGTCTCAGTATTGGTCACCAATCTTGCATCTGCTCGACATCTTGAACTCTTCTTCGACACTTGGCCCACACATTGAGCTCCCTCATCTAATAGGCTGACTAGGTAGCTAATCTGACCACCTCTCCTACTTAACGAGAAAGTGCCTCCTCCTATCATCTTGGTCCTTCTTCGTGCTTCCAACCACTAGCCTATCCCAATTTTTGGCCTAAGGGTTGAATGTCATTAGTCTATAAATGGCCCATCTTTAGATCGAGAGTGGAAGGGCCTTATTCCATAAGTAAGAGCATCATAGGACTTTCATTCCACCACTATCACAAGGGCAAGTCCAACTGTGCTTGGAGGAAAAGTGATGCCCCTTGAAGGAGAAAACAAAAACATCCCTCTACTAAAGGGAGAGAATAGACCCAAAAACATATCCTTCAATGGACCATGACTATACCAATTCTAGCTAGGTTTCATGAAAGTATTTTGAATAACATATGATTAATTGGTAGGTAAAATCAACTAGTTTTAACCTTCATTGATGCATAAAAGTACTCCAATAGATGCATGTTGCATCTATATTACTACAATTCAAATGTGGCAACAGCAAAAAAAAACCATAATCAAAATTGCAAATTCTACTTTTGATCCTAGGCTTCATTCTTGAAAACAGGTATGTTCCATTTGTTCCTTACCCACAAATATGTTTCGCTTTTGAAAATCCTAGACTGTTCTTATTCATAATGTTGAGGAATCTTTCCAGCCACTATTCGATACTTATATAAACAAAGTTTCCCACTTATTTAAACTAAGCTATCGATCCCTTCACACAAATGAATCTTGTTCTAGTTTGGGTCTCGAACATCAAATTATGAGAGTAGATATCTTATGTTCATGCTTATAGGTGTTGAGTTATATACTTGAAGCTTCAAATATAGATTTAGTTAGCATCCACTATTTTTAATGTTTGCTTTGTTGTCTTTGGGGTCATATATAGTAGGTTTCAAGTGATAAACAACTTTTGTGGGAAGAAAGCAATAAAAGAAGCAGTACTAGCACTTACAATAATGTACCTATAGGTTATATCTTCAATCAATAGCCACATCAACAAAAATCCTATATAGGGAAGGTGCATGGCATACCCACATTTAAACCTAGGCCATTATCAAAATAACTAATCCAAGTTGCCTTTATGCCATAATGTAATCAATTATTTTCTTGCTCCACCTATTAATAGATAATTTGCTATTAATCTATATAGATCCATTTTAATCTTAGACGTATCAAGCATCAAGAGGGATCATGTGCCCATTATAGTGGTCATGAAATGATCATATGAAAGTCCCATGTCCTATAAGAAAGCGATGCAAATTATGTAAATAAAACACCAATGTCAAACCATGTTTAACATTTGTTCATAGTCAAACATGGCCAACCGTGCATATTGTTACCCACCAAAAGTGGATGACCCCATAGGAGAAATTTGTCTCCTAGATATCTCTTCAGTCAGCGACGAGCAACCCATGATAGCCACCAGTGTAGCCGATGCATTGTGTCGCATCAGTCATATGTCCCTCCCCCATTTGTCAAGAGCGTATGTTAGAAGGTGAGCACTCCAACCCAAAAGGTATGTTTTTCATTGTGCAATCAAGTGTTTATGCTTTTTTTTCTTGGGCATCTTGGACATGGATTATTGGTGACTTGAAAGAAGGAAGGGTTTTGACCATGGTTTTGTTCCCTCGCCTTAAATGGGCGGGGGGGTGGTTAATCCTCAATCCTAGTCTATGGGATCTACCCTATTGGCCTATGGCTTTAGGAAGGGCAATACTTGGGAAACCCTGATTTTGGTAGCATGGTCCTGCTTTCCCGTTCCACATTTTTCACTCCCCTTCGCACATTCCTTCTCTAGGTCCACAAGGCACTAGCACACCCCCTCCCCTTATCCACATATTTGGGTCAGGCCTGGAAATGTAGCCACGAAAGTTGATGTAGCTAAAAGAAAGTGAAAAGCATATCATGGCCACAAGCAAGAAACAAGAAAAAGAATATTATAAAATGCAAAATATAGTCGAGACATTTGATATAGCACGTGGGCAAAGCCAAACATGAGCTCTACCCCTTATCATACAGCTGTCACCCTAGTTCCTAGGGCCCCGTGAATACCCCCACATGATTAAGGAACCAGTGCATGTTCCAACCCCTGGTGGGCGATGAATTGGCCCACCTTAAGGGGGGTAATAACTGCTTCACATCATACACAACATGCTCTCATTTCCTTTCCTAGGGCCCCAAGCAGTAATACAAAGAAAAATCAAGAAAAGGAAAAAGGAAAAAAAAGAAGGGTGAAAAAACAAAGGTCAGGTGACTCATGTATCCACGATTACTCCCTCCTACATCTATACACCCAATATGTGGACACTCGTCAATATTGCAACCCCTGAACCCATGGAATTTGGCCTTGAGACCCCTGTGTCACGATGCACCAGGGACCTACTGGGAACACCTAATATGGTTGTTTATTAGCCACTCCTACCTAGGGAGGTAACATTATTATGAGATTAAAGCCCCAAATTTGGAAGTGAAGCCCAATATGAAATCAAAATGTGCCCTTGATTAACAAGCTTGGTTCACTTAGATGCACTAATGAATTATTGTACATAATGGTGAGGACGCAGCATTGGACATTATATGTAATTGGCAGGCAGTTCCATCTTGGGTTGGGCAACTTAATTGGGGTCCATGTCTACTAGAGGATCATATTGAGACCCTCGGGTGAAGCATTGAGAGCCATGGGACTCCCATCATGTGCAGAGCATCATTTCACACCATAGGCACCTTCAGCACCCTCAGCAGTCTGCTCATTGCCCCACATTATTCACGAGATGATACACTTGGACCAGTGTGCACCGGTCGGCCTAACATTTACCACGTGGTGTAGCAGCTGATCCAAGGCCTATAGATTTGACTCACCCCTTGAGCAATGGGAGGGAAAGCACCATCATCAGATCCCTCAGTATTGGAGCATTACAGACTATTCTATCATCAGGAGACCCATGAGACCAGATTTTGTGCCTGAAACACAAACTGGGGCCCCACATGATGACTTGCATGGAGAGTAAGGGGTCATCCCCTAGTCCGAGATTTATGGAACCCCCTCACACATTTTGGCACAAAGAGGACTCAACATGGCCCTCTAACAACCCTACATCAGCATGACATCATCATTTCAACTAGCATTTGGATGGCTAATTCATATTTTTGTGAAGCCACTTGGTCGGTTTGTGACCGAGGGATGCATCTTGCCCTTTTTTATAATGTTGAGGGGCTTAGGCTAATAACTCGACCTAGTAAGACTCATATAAATAGAACATAACTTCATTTGTATTGGATCATCATCATCACTTGAGAATTTCAACTTTCTTGGCAAATTTGCACTTGTTCTTAGATTGGCTAATGGATGATCTTAGATGCATTTCGGTATTTGGAGCTGAAATCTTGATCTTATTTGGAGCTATCTCTTGAATTATGGATGGATATATCATATTGTCATCTTCTAAGTGCTTTGTGTTGAAGATTTTTCTATTGAAATAATGTCTAATGTATGGAATTGTTGCAACTAGATTATGTTAATTATGCCCTAATTGTTGAAAATTAATTTTTGAAATCTATTTGGTTGGCAATTGCATATGTTACTCATGATATGACATGTGATGAATGTTCCTAGTGGATGAGATATTGTTTTTCCTCCATAAAACTCAATAATTCTTGAGTGGGTAATTGTTAAGGGTTGGTACCTAGGGCATCAATTTTTGACCTCCTTAAGGGAAATTTTAGCTAATCTAAAGCAACTAGGACTCCATATGCCCAAAGGACAAGGCATTGGTCCAAGCCTTTGGTGATCAAACTCAAATCTTCTCCATAAATTCCCTCTCCTAAATTTCGGTCCCCTTGAATAGGACGACTAGGCTAGGGCATAGAGTGAACTGCATTAGAGAAAGAATTTGTGGATTCTGGGAGCATAGATACCAAGCCTAGGGTCTCATCTACAAGACCTCAAAGTTTGGCAAGCATCCCATTGGTTTTCATCCATAAAATCTCTTGCCCTAGGTGTGCCCTAAGAGGGAAACCCTAGCTTGTATTTCCTTAATTTGGGGACTTCTTTGAGGTTTGTATGAGAGTGAACTGCATTAGAGAAAGAATTTGTGGATTCTGGGAGCATAGATACCAAGCCTAGGGTCTCATCTACAAGACCTCAAAGTTTGGCAAGCATCCCATTGGTTTTCATCCATAAAATCTCTTGCCCTAGGTGTGCCCTAAGAGGGAAACCCTAGCTTGTATTTCCTTAATTTGGGGACTTCTTTGAGGTTTGTATGAGCTTAGTACTTGGTGAAGTAAATCATAAGAAGCCCTTTCTCCACCTTGCCTTGACCTCGAGAGTACCTTTGTCCATGATAATTCACAAAACCCTAGGTCTTGCAGAAGTTTTTTATAGGTCTCTTAGATGGACAGAAAACCTTTTAGAAGTGCCATACTATCACATAGAGCTTCCCTTAAAAGGTCCTACCTCATTACCTAGCACCATTAACCCTATAACATCTATAAAAGGTGATTACCTATCCTACCGGGACTCCTCCCATTGGTGAAAGTCCGTAAAGAGCAAGCGATATTGGCTACGATGACAGTAGGCCATTGTCCCATTATTATCACATGGTTTATCTTTTTGTCCTATAGGCTTTCCCTCCTTAGGGCCTGCCAGATCTTGTGGTAACACATACCAATGTTCTAACTTAATCAAACGTGTTCAACCCATCATAAACTATTAACATGTTGGATCATAGTCTAGCATGCAATATAACGCATAGCTGCAAATTATGCAACCATGCAATACATCATATTACAACAAATTTTCCATCCTTGTGATACAATGCATCACAACAAAGTTTGCATTCCTCTGATAACATAGCTCCAAATTTAAATTTCCATCCATGTGTTACATCAAATTTCAACATAGTCTTCTTCCATTCACACCATTTGCAGAAGGATAGAATTTTTGCTATGTAACATTTTGCATTAAAGTGGTATTAAAACTAAATAATTTATTTTTCTTTTGACAACATACTTTTTGCACCTTTATGAGCAATTGTGAATTATGATCCTTCTAACACTAGAACTCCTAATAACAAATTATTGTGTCACCACTCAGATATATAGACTTAAAGCCCATGGGCTTAGCCACAGTTGGTTGTTGCCAATGTTGATGGGCATTTAGTTAGTTCCACGCTATGACCTGTTTTTTCTACTAAATGACTTTTTTTTGCAACGTGACCTTCCTTTTGGCTTGCTTTTCAATTGTGTGCCTTGTTGTATTTTTCCTTTGGTTGAAAATGCATCATATATTTCATTACAAACAAACATTCATGATACAATTGATCCTTCCTATGGGAGAAGTTATATTTAGATTAGTGTAGGTTGTGCAACTCTCAACTAGGATGGATGTAGATTTTCAAGGTCGGAGCCAAAGTGGACATTATTTCCCTTTACTAACTATTATCGTGTGCTTTTATGAGTCAGTTCTTGGTCGTCTTTGCACAACACATGGGCTATCAGATTTTATCAGGAGAACCATTGGGGTTAAACAGGGTTGCCCCCTGTCCCCTAACATTGTTTGGGATCTACATCGATGAGTTGAAGTCCTTCTTGAATGAGCACATCCAAGAGAGATATGAATGCATACTCCAACATGTCTTGATATCTATCTTACTTTCCATTGATGATGCAAAGGCAATTGGATGCCCTATCCCTCTTTTCTGACCTTCAACAATTGATGGTCAACCTGGGGAAAACCAAGGTCGTGATTTTCAAAAGGTCAAAGAGGACACTCTTTGATCACCGTTTTTTTTTGGAGATAAGATTGAGATCACTTGCACACACTTATATGGAAGTACTTTTCACAAAACCTCACTTCAAACTACACCACGCACTTTAGCTTCAAGTCAATAAAGGTTATGGTTCCCTATCCATTCTTGAGAGGAATTGTTTCCAAAACCATTTTTAGGATGTATCATCCAAGATGTCACCCATGAATACTCTTGTTTAGCCCACATTTTGATATGGCTCTGAGGTGTGAGGACCTCGTTTACTAGAGTTTGATTGGTCTTCGGTAGAGAGAGTACAGATCACCCTCCATAGCATCATCATGTGCAAGCAGACAGTCCCCCAACATATTATTCTCACGAAGTTTGGAGCTTTCCCCTATCAGCTTGAGATAGTGTTTGGCCTTATCTCACTCCTACATCACATTCAAAAGTTTTGTTGATATAGCAAAGGGACAAGATTGGTAGCCTTACTTGGCCTATTGCTCATCAGAATCCATTGCATCTATTAGTTATCTAGCCCAATCTCGATGTTGGTATGTGACGGTCTTAGATCATGACAAATTGACTCCTTCCATTCAAATATTTTTTTGACACATCCAATCACCTTTTACCGACATGACGAGATAAACATGATCATCGGAAAGGACATTTGCAAGAAATTTGTGCAAGTCATATGGATCAATCTGTGGGTTGGGATGTGTCCAAAGATGGCCATTTATGTTGATCACTTCAGGATTATGAAGGACAAACTTATTATTCGACCCCATTAGCTACTAGATGCACACTCTTCGGATCCCCTTGTGCTAGTTTAGAGTTGGGTCTCATCGATTATAGATTGCGACCAATCACCACAATAGTCAATCAAAGAGGATCTCCCAATTAAGCCATCTCTACAAGGTGGAGACTAAGGAGCACTTCATCTTCCATTACCTAACTTATTACAAGATTTGAGGTTGGTTCCACTATCTTTTTCGACAGTTACAAACACTTTGCAGATTCTTTAGGTACCCCGACCAAAGATGCTTGGCCTTGTACATGCAAAGGGCCCTTTGTCTCTGCTCTTCTATCCTCTAGCCACATCCACTACCTGGACTAGCTTTGCTCAACAAATTACTTCCTTTTTATGGTGCTCCTAAATAGGGGCACTGGGCAGTAAATGGACAAAGATGATTCCATATCTATGAGAACAAGAAGCTCTACTCCGTGAAAATTCCTTGAAACGCAACAACTAGAAACAATTCTTCTAACTAAAAAATTAATTATGCAGTTTAATTTGTTTACGGAAAAATAACGAATTATTCACGCTGCAATTTCTTCACCATAAAAAACTGCAGAAGCAAAAATAGGAGCTAAGAAATGCTAACACACACATATAAATTGACAGTGTTATTTTTGGACAATTGTCCTCGGAAAAACCCAATGTGGGAAAACCAGTGCAGCATATGAGGGTTTTATTCGTATGCAACAACATAGATTATGAGTACAATAAATAGCCGCCAACTAGCGATTTTGTCCAAGAGAAATACTGTGAAAATTTACTGAGAAAAATTTACTGTCGATCCAAGCAATCCTGGCTCAGTCTGAGCTCAAAACTGGCTCCAACTCTACTTCTACATCAACCTCTACGCAAGCCCTGCACAGTCCCTTGTACGCTCAGCTCGGAAATCCCTTTGAATCAAGTGTCCTACCTATCTCTGTTGCTGGAAGTCTTTGGCCAAGCCCTCTGGAAAATTTTCTCGGCCTCCGGCACCTAAAACGACCTTCCCTTCAACCAAATCAAACTGCCTCTATGAGGCTCTACACAAACCCCTACGCAACCTCCTAGAGCTGACACTCGACCTCCTCTTCACTCCTCCGAAACTGAAAACTCTTCTGAAAAATCTCTATGTTGCCCCTCTGTCGCCTGCTACTTGATCTCTCTTACTAAATCACCTGCACTAGAAAATCGAACTGTACAGATCAATGAGTATCTGCAACTGGTATGTTCTCCATCTACCCATCGACCTCTTCTTATAATCTCCATTTGGGACTCCAATAGCCAGGATTAAAATTTAATTGATGGTTAAGATCATCTCCAACTTGATTTGTGTAAGTTTCTAGAGAATTCTCACCTTTCACAATTAATTCCTATTAATTAACTAGTTTTCCTAAGTTATACTTAGGAAAAATTTAAATGATGGTCAATTAATTTAATTGAGCTATCTCTAGGTGGAATTTCCAGAAACAATTTTCGGGTTTTGGAGAACTCATGTGTTTTAGCCTCTCCACAAAGTCTTAACACTAAAACACCATCCAATGCTACAAAAACTAACACTCCCTCTTAGCGAGGAAGGTGTTCTCCAACTATATCTCCATAACATCTTCCCATGTTGTTGATGTCTAACAATTGTATCTGCTATTGGAAATCTCTGGCCAAGCCCTTTGGAAAATTTTCCCGGCCTTCGGCACCTAAAACAACCTTCCCTTCAGCCAAATCAAACTACCTCTATGAGGCTCTACATAAACTCCTACACAACCTCCTAGAGCTGACACTCAAACCTCTTCTTCTAACTCCTCCGAAACTGAAAACTCCTCTAGAAAATCTCTATGTTGCCCCTCTGCCACCTGTTACTCGATCTCTCCTGCTAAATCACCTGCACTAGAAAATCAAACTATACAGATCACTGAGTATTTGCAATTGGTGTTGTTCTCCATCTACCCATCGACCCCTTCTTATAATCTCCAGTTGGGACTCCAATAGCCAAGATTAAAATTTAATTGATGGCTGAGATCATCTCCAACTCGATTTGTGTGAGTTTCTAGAGAATTCTCACCTTTCTCAATTAATTCCTATTAATTAACCTGTTTTCATAAGTTAGACTAGGAAAAATTTTAAATGATGGTCAACTAATTTAATTGAGTTATCTCTGGGTGCAATTTCCAGAAACGATTTTTGAGTTTTGGAGAACTCATGTGTTTTAGCCTCTCCACAAAGTCTCGAAACTAAAACACCATCCAATTCTACGAAAACTAACACTCCCTCTTAGCGAGGAAGGTGTTCTCCAACTATATCTCCATAACATCTTCCCATGTTGTTGATGTCTGACAATTGTATCTGCCTACTATTGTACACCAACCACTACGCTAACTCTGATTCATCTGCCACCGACTGTAGTTGAACCATGTTGCATTTGTGTTGCTACTGACACTGCACTATACAACCTGTATTGTTGCCAACTTTGCATTTGCATTGCAACCCAACTAACATCCCTCTCACTGTTGTTGCTACTACAACTACTGCAACTGAGAAGCATCCAAAATATTGAGCCTACTGTGTCTCTGTATTGCAACTGCCTCCCGAGTCTCTGACTGCTACTAGCCTTCGCACTGTCCACTAAGAAATCTGCACTATTGTTGATTTCGCCACTGAGCCTCTTGCTCTACTATTAATGTTGCTTTGTGCTCCTCAACATCTCAATGCCACTAGTCTGCAACTATCACTCTGGAATCTGACTGCATCAGTTAACACCGATCCTCTTGCTACTAAATATTGTGGGCCCTTGTAGCAAGGGTAATGATCCATGAGGAAACACCATCTGATGCTCACCTCAATGGACCCTACCCAAATCTCTACACAACTCTGAGACTAAAGCTCCATATCGCCCCACCTGTCTGTTGGAGGTATAGTTGCATACATGGTGAATTGTTCCTCCAACTGGGAGGATACCTTGTTTATCTTTGTGGATGTTGTCGCTTGACCCTGCTTCTCCTTCATGCCCTTCTTCCTTTGAGGACACTGAGTATTGTAGTGGCCAAACTCGCCACACCTGAAGTACTTGATCTTAGATAGGTCCTTTTTCTTCTTTTTTTCTCCCTACGAGCCTTGTCCCTTGATTGGGACCTTTTGCTTTCCCCTTCGATGTGTTGAAGAATGTGACTAATGTCGACATTCATAATTGTATTTGAACCATGATGTAATGTACATATCAAAATTATCCCCAAGGGTTAGCTACGTTGGTCAAGTTCCTGTTACTAAGTACCTCGCCAGTTGGGAGGTCACGGGGTCAAATCTCCTCGATGCCCTTGGAGTTAGGCCTCGCTTGTTTGGTCGGCAAGTAGATCTCTTCAGGTTCATCTGCCTGGATTTTCACTTGGATGTAATGTATTTATCAAAAGAAAGAAAAAAAATTATTATAAAAGAAATTTACTTATTAAAGCATGGGTTTCATGCTTGGGTCAATGGTTTATAGGTCAACCTCCATTGTAAGCTTCTAGGTTTATGTCAAGAGTAATAGTCTTTGTTTTGACCCTTCTTGGGCTTTGTAAAATCAAGAAAGAGAAATTTATTGAGTCAAAAATGTCATGTTCTTCCTCCTCCACTAAGTCGGCCCCAAAGAGAGAACAAGTCAGCTTCATGAAGGATTTAGCCAACTCTGAGTCAAAAATGTCATGTTCTTCTTCCTCCACCAAGTCAGCGCCAAAGAGGGAACAAGTCGGCTTCATGAAGGATTCAGCCAACTTTGAGTCAAAAATGTCATGTTCTTCCTCCTCCACCAAGTTGACCCCAAAGAGACAACAAGTCGGCTTCATGAAGGATTTAGCCAACTCAAAGAGACTATAAATAAGGAGGAATTCGACCTACTTGATCACTTACTCTCACCAAGTAATTCAAGTCTACAATTCGGGTAGAAGAAAAGGTGCGAAGTTGAGAAGAAGAGACAAATCTTAAGCATCTAATATATTGCCTCTACCACACGTGCTGCTTCAAGTCCAAGATATTTGAGATGATTGCAAGTCCGAAATATCTATTATAAGTTGATGATATCTGAGATATTGCAGGTCTGAGATGTTGCTAGACGAAGTTGCACTTGTTGATTCATTATTGAAGAAATGACTTGGGTTGATTTTTATCTCTATTGAAGGCTGGCGTGGTGGAGTGAAGGAAGTCTCTCTATTGAGTCTAAAGGCTCTTGGTTGTCTCAATCTAATTTGAAACTACTAGTGGAACAGTTTCGCTGGGTTTTCCCCTTCATAGGGTTTTTCCCTGGTTGAGTGCCTACATCTGGTGTTTATGTGTTTTCATGTTTTTGGTAGTTGTTTGATGATCAAAGAAATAATAATAAGAAGAATAATTTAATAAGAAGACCACAAGCATCTATCAAAGTTAAAAGAGAAATCAAATTTAAATGTCATAACTAAGCTACCCTAGATTTCTCAACACGATGCAAGGGCCACGTTATCTTTCTCCACACCTTTCGACCCCTTGTTGTTGTCGTTGATGGATCTCTTTACTAGAGATCACCTCATCTCCTCTTGTTGCATATCTGACCACATCTTGTCCCACCCAAGTAATGTGTTTCATCCCAGAATGCCTTGGACAAAGATTTCCCATTCCTCGGAGACATCGTTCAAGGCCAAACACACATTTTTTGTAGGTTGAGGCGCTTCACCTATGGCTGACAGCTCATCCCAGATAACTTGAATTCTAGTGAGAAAGGGATCTATGCCTTCACCCTTCTGCATATGAGCATTCCTCAGCTTCTCCTTCAGGAACATCGTCCGCTGCTTGGAAGGATTCTGATATAGTGAGGCAATAGCGTCCCACATTTCTTTGGTCATATTATTGGTCGCCACATGCGAGACAATATGATCTTGAACTCCATCAAGAATCAACCGCTTTGCCTTGGACATCTCCTTATTGTAATTAGCTAGTTGGTCTGCATCTGTAGGTATTGCAGCAACTCTCTCTACGTATGTCTTCAAAACATACTTGTCTAGCAGGAAGGACATCCTGGCCTTCCACATACAATAGTTGGATGCACCCTCTAATTTGTCTTGATCTCGGAGTCCTGTTGAAGCCATCATTGCAAAAAAACTCGGCTTGGGATGGAAATATGCCTCTTTCTCCTGCTTGGCTACTAGAACTGATATTCGCACTCCTTAGAGTGAGAAAATCTGCCTACTGCTACTAGAAAATTTGAATTTCTAAAGCTAAAAACCCTCTGAGAGAAATCTCCCTCTGTGTGCTCGATTTGTCTTCCACCTGGCACTGAATCTGCTCTAGCAAACTATTGCAAACCCTCTATGCCCAGCCAAGAAATCTGCTCTGTGAGAATATTGGTTGTGGCTACCTCTACCTATTGGAATTGTTATTCCGAACAAATCAAACTTTCTTGCAACTGCAATTGGAAAAGTCAAACCCATGCCCAGCAATTAGCATTGCCTGGCTAGGCACTACATAGCCCCTAAAAATTTCCGTTTTTTGTTCCTTTTGAACAACGAAAATTTTTCTCTTCCATCTTTGAGCTTCCTGTCCATCAAATATGATCTGATACTATGAAAATTCCTTGAAATGCAGCAATTGGAAATAATTCTTCTAACTGAAAATTAATTATGCAATTTATTTTGTTTACAGCAAAATAACAAATTATTCACACTGCAATTTCCTCACCATAAAAATATTGTGGAAGCAAAAATATGAACTGAGAAATGTTAGTGCGCACAAAAATATACATTGACACCGTTATTTTTGGACAATTTTCCTTGGAAAAACCCAATGCGGGAAAACTAGTGCAGCAAATGAGGGTTTTATTATTATGCAGCAACAGAAATTCCAAGTACAATAAAATGGTTGCCAAATTGGCAATTCTATCGAAGAGAAACACTGGCAAAATTTACAGAGGGAAATTTACCCTCGCTCCAAGCAATCGTGGCTCAATCAGAGCTCAAAACTGGCTCCAACTCTGCCTTTACCTCAACCTTTGCACAGGCCCTGTGCAGTCCCTTGTACGCTCAACTCGGAACTCCCTCTGAATCAAACATCCAACCTATCTCTGCAGTTGGAAGTCTCTGGCCAAGCCCTCTAGAAATTTTCCCGGCCTCAGGCATCTAAAACGACATTCCCTTCAACCAAATCAAACTGCCTCTATGAGGCTTTATGAAAAACCCTATGCAACCTCTTGGAGCTAAAACTCGACCTCCTCTTCTGGCTCCTCCGAAACTAGAAACTCCTCCGGAAAATCTTTATGTTGCGACCTGCCCCTCTGCCACCTGCTACTCGATCTCTGACTTGATCTCTCCTACTGAATCACTTGCACTGGAAAATCGAACTGTCCAGATCACTGAGTATCTACCACTGGTGTGTTCTCCATCTACCCATTGACCTCTTCTTATAATCTCTAGTTGGGACTCCAATAGCCAAGATTAAAACTTAATCAATAGTTGAGATCATCTCCAAGTTAATCTGTGTGAGTTTCTAGAGAATTCTCACCTTTCTCAATTAATTCCTATTAATTAAACAGTGTTCCTAAGTCAGACTTGGGAAAAATTGAAATGATGGTCAATTAATTTAACTGAGCTATCTCTAAGTGGAATTTCCACAGACAATTTATGGGTTTTGGAGAACTCATGTGTTTTAGCCTCTTCACAAAATCTCGAGACTAGAACACCATCCAATGCTACAAAAACTAACATACTTCCACCTCTGTGAGACCCCAACAACACCGCCAAACTAGACCTCATACCAACAAACAATGCAATCTCCAAATGATAGCGAGGGGCCCTTCCTTCCAGTCAGTGGCACAACAATCATTCAATATCGTTGTCTTGTTTTCTTTTGGATAGACATCTATATTGAGTCTTCTCCATTTGGCCTCGGATGTTAGGAGAGAGAGAGAGCTCTAGTGAATTAGGCTCACCTATTACCACTAGTACCATAGGCTATTGAGCCACTCATCTTGTACATCTTTCTCAAGGATCACCTCTCCATTCTTTGGAGTGGCCTTCTAAATATTTTTAGAGCAGACTTCTCTTCTACTTCCTATTTCTTGCTTTTATATAGGAGCCACTTTAGCACTTCCGCTTGGCATGGCCATTATTGTACCTAACACACTCCAATTGACCTAGTTTTGTGGTCATCCATTGGACATTAATGCAGGTATCATATCTTATCTTATCTTCATGTTGGATGCTCTCTTAAAACTGTTCTCTTTTGACAATGTCAATGAAAGTGTTCCTCCTTTTTGGCTCTGGAACCTTCCTTGCATGAAGTCCATAGTTTTGGCTTAAACGTTCATCACTTCTCTAAAGTGCCCCCCTAAAATGCTTCTTAATAAATATATTGTAAACAACTTCCTTGGATGAAGGATATCTGCACGTCCTCCAACAAATAATACATTAAACACCAACAAAGATCCCCTCTAGCAAGGAGCGCTCCATTATATGTGAGGAAGGATCGACAAAAGGCTTGGAATCAGGGCAACCTCATCAACACAGCTCGATCTATACAAAGGGGTTCCAAATGTCACCTGTCTCTATAAGATCATCCTGATCATTGCTCTTCCCCTTTGTATTTCAGTTTAATTCTCAGCTAACACTGGTTTGCACTCTTGCTACCAGCTAATTAGAAATGTTCTTGAATGTTTGCACACAATCATGGCAAGGCTATTCATAGGTGACAACAACAGAAGGTTCTCCTTCTACAGACGAAAGGAAAGTCATTGTATGTAATCAGGATGCCTCTTGCCGGGCATTCTCAGCAAACCCGCGATTTTAAGCTTTGTGATTGCTTTTGAAAATCTAGCATGAATAGAAGCTCTATTTGTTTACTAATGCTCGGCCATAGTCTTTTGCTTTTTCTCAAAAGATTTGTTTTCCTTGTGTAATATTCTAGTTCAGAAATGACTCCAAAAAATTACCACTCTCTGTCAAATGTTATAAACTCCGCCTCAAGTTATAAGAAATTAGAGTCTAGTCATGCTGCTGTAGATGAGTGCTTCAATAAATGATGTTGCACACATACACCTTGGTTACTTTTCAATGTTAAACACTGTAATATGTATATTAAATTGATTTGGAAATGCACCCAGGTATACATACAGCACCGTCACAATTTATAAACAAAGAAGAGCAGCCCACACACAATTTTATATTCAAATCAAATGGGCAGCGTCCAGCATTATGCAGTCGTACATTTATAAAGGGAAAACGACAAGGATATAGTGAAATAGATGAACCTGGCACTCAAATCACTGAATTATCCTCCAGTGCATTGACCAAGATTGTTTGTCTTTTTGGCAGCGTATCCCAGGCGACTGTTATTTCTGTATAGGTGGTGACTGCTCGCTGTCTTTACCTCCAGCTGACCCAAAACTCGGGCACAATAGCAGAGGAAAGGCATGAGACTCCAGACCAGCACACAAATGCTCTCTATTGTTCGTTCTGGCCCCAAACCATCCAACAAACTCAAGTTTACTCTTTTGTTGACCCCAGGTCCAAGTCACAAGAACTGATAGGGATAGAATTCAGCCTTCTGTGGAGGAAATATACACCCAACAGATGAGAATAGCCCATGGCCTGGATTGATAGATGGAAAGATAGCACTCTTGAGCTCAGAGCCCGATTTTTGTTAGCAGAGACTCAAACCAGTAGATCATACTTCGTTCAATCATCAACAGGGAGGCAACTCGACTCCTTTCTGCTCTTACTGAAAACTCGGTCCAGCTTAAATTCTGTCCAGCAGAGAAACATGTGGCTCACCCATGAAATATCACCAGAACTTGGCCAGCAGCTCCAGGTTACTCATTCCCTTCAACTGTGTGTGATTCAGTCGTGAAATCGACGTCAGCTTAGGTATTTGGGCTGGGTCTTCCACTCATTTCTTCAACCTGTCAACATGAAATGAAGAACACCAAATAATCTCTTAAAATCAACTGATAACACTTGAATACCTCAATCTTTCCCAGAAATCTTGTTCTCCATTAAAACTCAGCGGTGAAATCTCAGTGATTTCACTCTCAAATCCAAACTAGGGTGTCTAGTTTGTAGTTTGAACACCTTCCCTTTTTATTAAATTCACTTTTATTAAGTCATTTTATGATATTTCACATTATAAAGTGACTTCTCACTTGCCTAGGAAATATCCCCCTTTCTCCTTTTTGAACTTTATAATGTTTCCTTAAGCATTTTAAGTCCCCTTATTAAATATTTCCCCGCTTTAGCCTATGGGAACCACTTTAGGCTAGCGGACTCCATCATAAGCTTCCTAAGTGGTCGGGGACATTACAGTCCTCCCCGCCCAAGATTGTTTGTCTTCAAGCAATTTCAATTTAGAATATTTGAGCACCTGTTTCGCCCTCCCAAATAACATCTTCGACCGGCAAAACCTTCCATTTTACTAGGTAATCCTTGATCGTCCTGCTTCGCAACTTCCTTTCTCTTGTAACTAGGATCTTCTCGGGAACTAAGACCAATTCTCCTTCCTCATCCAATGGTGGAAGCTCTATGGAAACAACAACGTGCTGCCCCAAGGCCTTTTTAAGGCACGACACATGAAAGATGTTGTGAATGTTACATCCCTCCAGAAGCTGGAGTTCATAGGCCACCTCTCCTACTCTTCTCAAGATCTTGAATGGCCCGTAGAACCAGGGTTTTAACTTTTCCACCCCTTTGGTTTTCTAGAGAAGACCGTCAGTGGGGCTGAAGACAGAGGTATACCATATCTCCCACTTCAAAGTTGCACTCCACCTTGTGTTTGTCTGCATATAGTTTTTGTTGGTTTTGAGCCATATGTAGATTGTCCTTGAGGACTTTTAAAATGTCCTAGCTCTCCTAGATCCCATAGTTTTAAAAACCGGTCTTGCTAACCGGTTACTGGTCTAATCGGCCAGTTAGCAAGCCCATCAGTCGAAACCAGTCAAAAAACCTAGTACATTAGCCCATTTTGCCAATTTTTGCCCTAAACCGGTGTATCAAACTGGCCGATTCCGTCCTAAACCGGCCAATTAGAGGCACGCCCACCGTAAACTCCAAAAAGCGTATTGCTGACTGTGTTTTAGGGGTTTTGGAGGGAAACTAAGGGTGTTTTCCCTCCAAAAACACCCTCTCCAAGCCTTTAAGAGGCCCCTTTCACTCTCATTTGTCTCAAACAACTGATTTGGCGTGTTTGTGAGTGTTTGTGAGTTTGTTTGTGAGCTTGGAGAGTGTTGAGTTTTTGCTGAAGTAGTCATCTTGGAGTTGGAGTTGGAGCTATTTTGGAGATAGTGTGTAGCTGTCAATGGAGTTGCCATCTTCAAGAGGAGGCTAAGGAAGCTAATTTGCATTTCCAGGTAAGGATTTGCACTTGAAAATTCCTCATTTTACTGTTGTCCATGAATTAAACTTTTTTGTGTTATAAATTTATAAACTTCTCACTTCTATCATCTATCATCTATGCTATGAACTCTCTAGCTCTATGCTATCAAATTTTGTAGCTTGCATGTGCATTTGTTTTCCTACATTTATCTTTGGTTTTCCATGTTGCTTAACTGCAATTTTTTTTTTAAATGGCAGATTTTTTTGCAAATTGTTATTATTTCAAGCAAACATGGCTCCAAAAGGAAAGGACAGTGCATGGGCTCATTGTGATGTAATTGATGGAAAAATGATATGCAAATTATGCCATAAATCTATTGGAGGTGGGGTATTCCTAGGTTGAAACAACACTTGGCTGGGATAAGAGGCCAAGTAAAGCAATGTGATGCACCAAATGCACTGTTAGGTCCTATTAGGGCAAAATACATTTCCAAGCTTGAAAAATTTTATGAGGATAAGGCGAGGGAGAAGGCCATCCAAAATGACATTGCAAGGAAGATGGAATTATTAGAAGCCATGAAAGAGAGTGGGTATGATGATTATGAGATTCAAGACTCCTCTTCTATCCCTTCCACCAATGACCCCTTTCACTATGTTCATCCTTCTTTTGGCCAACCATCAAAAGGAACAAAGAGAAGAAACATCCAAAGTTATTTCTCATCTTTTGCCAACATTGCCTCTTCTAATCCCACTTCCTCCCAGCCAAGTTCGCAACCCATTTTGGATCAACAATGGAAAAGACAATGCAAAGAAACTTCTCATCAACACATTGCTAGATGGTGGTATGATTCAGATATCCCATTTAACGCTGCTCGCTCACCTTATTACCAAGCTATGTGGGACTCTGTTATAGCTGCAGGAAAGGGCTTCAAAGGCCCTAGTATGGATGACTTAAGGGGAGCTCTTTTGCAAAAAGAGATATCTTCCATTGATGAGTATTTGGTTGAGTTTAAAGATTCATGGCTCAAAACAGGTTGTTCCATCATGTCAGATGGATGGACCGATGGAAAGAACCAC
>APFE031188326.1:0-35144 GCA_000404065.3 Pinus taeda
GAAGGAGAGGAGTATTCCCATGGATATTTTTGAGCGTTATATGCATTATTCCATGGTCTCTTGGTCATGATGAAATAAGAGTACTGAATTCTTCACTCGATTATGTAAGTACTGCTTTCAGTTTACGAAGCTCAGGACATTAACCTATAGGATGTTCTAGCTCACAAATATTGCACAAGCTGATGCTGTTCATTTCACAATCCCTCAAGGGGTGTTTCTTTCTACGTTTTGGATAGAACATAGCTAAAGCTGTATCAACTTCTCCTTGTGTCTTCTTGATCTCTATTGTCATTAACTAGGCAAATAGACTGGTGAGGATGTAGATTTTTAAGTTTTCAAATAAATTCTTGATATATGCTCTAGTTACTCCTCTACTTGTAGATTTTTGTATTCGGGCAAAGGAATCTCGGATTGTGGTTCTCCCCTTTGATGATCCTCTAGAGCATCTCAAACAGAGCTTTATGATTTTAGTGAATGGTTCGTTAGATATGTCCCATTTCCCTAATAGATTCAAGGTATCAAGGTAGTCATCCCTCATTCCTCTTTTGAATACGGTCTTCATGATCTCGTGATCTAAATCACTATGTTTAAATCTCTACAAATTGTAATGAAATTGCTCCACATAGTCCTCCAGGATCTCATCCCCCTTTTGTGTCATCCTGAATACTTCCTCTCTTAGGTCCCTAGTTCTACAATAATTTTGATACTTTGATAAAAATATCTCCTTCATGTTGCTCCATGTTCGAATAGAAGTAGAGACTAACCCCACAAACCATCTTAGGGCTTCTCTTTTTAGAGTAGCAAGAAATAATTTTAATTTTTGAGCATCTGAAACATAGTCATAACTTCTGCACAAGACATCAAATTCAAAAAAGAAGGTGTTACGATCTTCTACAATCATTCATTGAAAACATGGTAGAGATGATAAAGGAATGTTTTTCATGGGAGCCTCGCTTCTGATATCCACAATTGGGAATTCAAAGGTGGTGACAATACCATCTATTTTAGTGTTGTTGTTATTGTTGTCCCCCATTGCTAACCCTTTTGATCCTTGTTGTAGCAGGTGTTATTCATACCGTTCTTGTGATTGTCTCGTAGGTGAAGTTGGTAGCTCAAGTTGTTTCAGGTCTATTTGTTTCACTGCATTGCTCGAATATGGATATGATAAAACAATAAATTCTCTCCTGTTTCGGGATTATGATGTTCTCCCTCAATTTCCCCTTGTCCCTCAGCCCTAAGGTCCTGATTACTAGCTTCCCCTTGTTCCTCCTAAATTGGATGCTTAGTCTTGGGAGTGTTCTCACAAGCTTTAGAATGATATGGTCTTGAGACAGAGGAATCAAAGGCTTCTATTCTTGTTATGGGAATAACAAATTTTTGCTGGCCCTATTTTTGTTGTGTCCTTCTAAGAACTTGATTGCTATTTTTCTTCTCTTGAGATCAGTTCATGGATAGATGTTTTCCTTCTCAAATCTACACTCTTCTTTTCCTTTTTATGACCTGTTTTTCTTGTGACTAATTAGAGTGGGGGGTGTTTTTGGTATTTCTATAATTCCTACAACTACACACATGGACTCGATGTGTATTGATCCACACCATAAGTGTCTGAATCTCGATAGTGGTGAGCCTGTCTAGGTATGTTAGAGCGATGCACAAGTTCTTACCTCTTGTCTTACCTCCCAATGACTATGGACTAGGAGCACTCTATGAAACAAAAAACTTGGCTAACTGTATCATCAACTGCCATCCCTAAAAAAGGCGCCCAAATGTAGTGTTGTTTTAATCAATCCTAATTGACCAACATCATAGCCATTTAATTATCAACCCAGGGTAGGTATGTTATTTCAATGCAGTTTTCACTATTTGTGATGATATACTATAGCCAAGAGTGAAAATAGAAAACAATAAACAATGTCGCTGAGTGAATTGTAGAAAGTAAAATTCATGCATAAATTAAAAAACTCTACAAAAAGAGAATCACACTTCACAATTACCGGAGCAAATGCATGCCACACACTGTACTGATAACTACACCAACTAGTCAACTACCATACTGCTAAGCAAATTTTTGTAATAGAATAACATAAATCTGGAACTGAAGTAGATATATTCCAAATTATATAGCAATAGAATAAACCATACAAATAATAAAATAAACGAACATATGCAGCTACCCTACCACTACAATCCCTTCTAAAGAGGAGGGACCTTCCTCCCTATTAGGGGTGTGGGAATGAACATGGAATTATTTTAGAATTTAACATGGAAACAACAACAACATCACCACATTGTCTTTGATATTCAAAATAATTAAAATTTATAGGATCAAAACAACAGTACTCTCTATGTCGTCCCCCAAGCCTGAGGGATTAATTTTTTCTTATAGAAATTACATACCCAAAAATAAGGAATAGATCAATCATGAGAATCGTGAGAACCTCGTGGTGATCATAAAATAAAAAATTTTACAACCAGATTTTTAATACGAATTCCATTGAAATACATCGTTTAAAATCATAACTACTTGGATCTTTCACTTTCTAAATAGACAATTCATAACTTCCAATAACTGTTGCGTGGAATAGTACCCACGGCTTTGATAGCTACGATGTAACAACACCCTACAGTAAAGTAATGGTTTGGGATGTAACAACAACACTAGATAACAACAATCTCATAATAGCACCCGGGGTGTAGCAGCAACGTGGTGCAACAACAATGTCTATAACAACAATGTTGGAATGGACCTGGCTTGCAAATAAATGATAAATCAAATATACCCAAGAAATAACAAGATCGACCCAATAATATAACATGAAAATGCTTCTTTATTGATCAAACCCTTAAGGTAGGGTGACACCATACAATCACTACTTAAGGAAGGAGAACACTCTGTAAGCCATATTCTTGTTCATACAATATTCCTTCACATCTCTCCATGGGGGGTCTCTAACCTCTATATAGGCCTCATGCATACAATATCATTGGTCATTGCCATGGTTCTTTGAATATCGTATATCTAATACAATGGGATTATTACATTATTGCTAACTACATGTGGTCCCTTAGATGTGGGTTAACTACTTTATTTATTAACTATGGCCCATACCATTATTACATTATTTCCTTGGGTACCTCACTTTGTACCCTACCCCCCCTAGGTATACTACATTCCACCCCCCTTAAACATGTTTTGTCGCTAAAACATAAGAAGAACAAAAATAATAAGATCTACTCAAAAGAGTAGTCCACTGGTACCATGCATGTCCATCTAGCGATCCAAGAGAAAGGTGAAACCTCGATCTAGTTGGTGCCTCGTTCACTTGAGATGGAAGTTGACATTGGCAACTCTTCTATGTTGATGTGCTGTGGGTGAATCATCGCTCCTCTTTATCTATCATGTGGGGGTTCTTGTCCTTTTGGGTAATTTGTTGCCATCATGTTGGTTTTTTTCTTACCGGGGATGTGGGTGGTGATATGTTGAAGTTTTAACCAACGGTGTATCTTTCTTTAATTCGCCACCTAATGGAGCCTAATTGGTATCTGGTACAAGTTGTGGTGCCTGTGGTTTTTTCTCATCTTCCAATATTACTTCAACCACAGATTCCTCATCTGATGTATCAATACCTATAACATTTTCTCCTTCAGCCTCCTTGGACTCTACCTATTCATTGATGGAAATATCCTGTAATGTATTTTTCTTGTTTTTATACCAGAGCTTCAAGAATTTCTTCTACACATTAATGTTGATAGTACCAATAGATTCCATCCAAGGGTATCCCAAGACAACATCCACATTAGCCATATCTGAAGCATAAAAATCAGAATGGAATACATACTTATCCATAGAAATCTTTAAATCTTTATAAACTTGAACATCCGCATTATCAAGCTGTGTTTTCCATGTGTTTTGCTCGAACTTGCAATTTTTTTCCCAAATTAACATTTATAATATTTTTCTTACAACTAGGATTTATAGACACAATGATATTTTCCTTCTGAATATCCATGAACCTGTAATATGGAGATACTAGTAGAAAATAACCCCATATGTTTCTCATTATCTTGTTTTCCAGCATGAGACCATTTGTCTAAAAGGAATTTTTCTTATCTACAGTGGCTAGCCAAGGTCTCCACAAAATCAAAGGATGTCCCCCCAGATTGGATTTGGTTTGTAAGATAAGAAAATGAGTCGGATAACTCCTAGAAGATATTGTGATTACTACATATTCTAATACCCCCTCAGGTTTAACATCAGACCTATAGTCTAATTCAAGCATGGTAGGCATGTTCCTAACTCCATGTAGCCCCAGGGTGGTAAAGAGGTCCTTTGTCATTACATTAATGGCTGCCCCAAGGTAAACTAATGTATTAGTTATGGGTTGGCCGTCAATATAAACAGTAACCGTAGGGTTCCTTATATCCTTATACTTGGTTAGAAGAGGCTGAGAAGTCATTAATTTGGACAATTTCCCCATCACATGTATGGTAGTAAGGTCCTTAGGCTTCCCTACAGGTTTCTTAATCCACAAGTTTCGTATTGTTTTGGCATAAATAAGTACTTCTTTAAGAGCTTGTAGCAAAGGAATTTGTACCTGCAGGTCTTTAACTCCCTAAGGAAATTGGATTCGGGTTGTGAGTTCATTCCAGTCTCAATTAATATTTAAGGATACATAAGATCCTAAGTAATAATAGCTGAGACAACTGCTACAGGCGTATCATCCTTACTCGAGTTGGCTATTACAGGACTAAAAGTTCCTCTCAGGTTGGTTGTTATAGGTGTACCAGTCCACTCTGTATCCGCTATCACAGGTGTAATAACTACCTCAAGATCTCTTGTACCTTCTCTAGAAGGCTCGCATTCATCCTCGGTGATGATAGCTGAGTGGTTTGGTTTATTCACCTTACCAGATTGTAGTTGAATTTCATTAAGTCCAACAGGAGTGATAAGGTAAGTCCAGAAGGTAGTTGAAGCCTCTATGCTCTAGGCAGCTTTATTATTTTGGTTAGGGTTAGGTTGCAGAGCTAATTTGGGTCACACAAGAGGTGTAGGAACAAGAGTTTGGAAAGAGGTCAATTGTAGCTACTACTACATTGGTAATCCAGATGGAGTTGGACTTTGGGCATTCCCCCTCTAGTTTTGATTCCAAGGATACGATTGAGATGGAGGATATTGAATAGATGGAGAGGGGGACCACTAGTTCGAGGGTGAAGGAAACTGTGTTGGAGAAGGAGAGGAGTATTCCCATGGATATTGGTGAGCATTATATGCATTATTCCATGGTCTCTTGGTCATGATGAAATAAGAGTATTGAACTTCTTCACTCGATTATTTAAGTACTGCTTTCAGTTTGGGAAGCTCAGGACATTAACCTATAGGATTTTCTAGCTCACAAATATTGCACAAGCTGATGTTGTTCATTTCACAATCCCTCAAGGGGTGTTTCTTTCTACATTTTGGATAGAACACAGCTAAAGCTGTATCAGCTTCGCCTGGTGTCTTCTCGATCTCTATTGTCATTAACTAGGGAAATAGAATGGCGAGGATGTAGATTTTGAAGTTTTCAAATAAATTCTTGATATATGCTCTAGTTACTCCTCTACTTGTAGATTTTTGTATTCGGGCAAAGGAATCTCGGATTGTGGTTCTCCCCTTTGATGATCCTCTAGAGCATCTCAAACAGAGCTTTATGATTTTAGTGAATGGTTCGTTAGATATGTCCCATTTCCCTAATAGATTCAAGGTATCAAGGTAGTCATCCCTCATTCCTCTTTTGAATACGGTCTTCATGATCTCGTGATCTAAATCACTATGTTTAAATCTCTACAAATTGTAATGAAATTGCTCCACATAGTCCTCCAGGATCTCATCCCCCTTTTGTGTCATCCTGAATACTTCCTCTCTTAGGTCCCTAGTTCTACAATAATTTTGATACTTTGATAAAAATATCTCCTTCATGTTGCTCCATGTTCGAATAGAAGTAGAGACTAACCCCACAAACCATCTTAGGGCTTCTCTTTTTAGAGTAGCAAGAAATAATTTTAATTTTTGAGCATCTGAAACATAGTCATAACTTCTGCACAAGACATCAAATTCAAAAAAGAAGGTGTTAGGATCTTCTACAATCATTCATTGAAAACATGGTAGAGATGATAAAGGAATGTTTTTTATGGGAGCCTCACTTCCGATATCCCCAATTTGGAATTCAAAGGTGGTGACAATAGCATCTATTTTAGTGTTGTTGTTATTGTTGTCCCCCATTGCTAACCCTTTTGATCCTTGTTGTAGCAGGTGTTATTCATACCATTCTTGTGATTGTCTTGTAGGTGAAGTTGGTAGCTCAGGTTGTTTCGGGGCTATTTGTTTCACTGCATTGCCCGAATACGGATATTGATAAACCAATAAATGCTCTCCTGTTTCAGGATTATGATGTTCTCCCTCAATTTCCCCTTGTCCCTCGGCCCTAAGGTCCTTATTACTAGCTTCCCCTTGTTCCTCCTAAATTGGATGCTTAATCTTGGGAGTGTTCTCACTAGCTTTAGAATGATATGGTCCTGAGACAAAGGAATCACATGATTCTATTCTTGTTATGGGAGTAATAACTTTTTGCTGGCCCTATTTTCCTTGTGTCCTTCTAAGAACTTGATTGCTATTTTTCTTCTCTTGCGATCAGTTCATGGATAGATGTTTTCCTTTCCAAATATACACTCTTCTTTTCCATTTTATGACCTGTTTTTCTTGTGACTAATTAGAGTGGGGGGTGTTTTTCGTATTTCTATAATTCCTACAACTACACACATGGACTCGATGTGTATTGATCCACACTATAAGTGTCTGAGTCTCGATAGTGGTGAGCCCATCTAGGTATGTTAGAGCGATGCAGAAGTTCTTACCTCTTGTCTTACCTCCCAATGACTATGGACCAGGAGCACTCTACAAAACAAAAAACTTGGCTAATTGTATCATCAAGTGTCATCCCCAAAAAAGGCACCCAAATGTAGTGTTGTTTTAATCAATCCTAATTGACCAACATTATAGCCATTTAATTATCAACCCAGGGTAGGTATGCTATTTCAATGCAGTTTTCACTATTTGTGATGATATAATATAACCAAGAGTGAAAATAGACAACAGTAAGGAATGTCGCTGAGTGAATTGTAGAAAGTAAAATTCATGCATCAATTAAAAAACTCTACGGAAAGAGAATCACACTTGACAATTACCATAGCAAATGCATGCCACACACTGTATTGATAACTACACCAGCTAATCAACTACCATACTGCTAAGCAAATTTTTGTAATAGAATAACGCAAATCTGGAACTAAAGTAGATATATTCCAAATTATATAGCAATAGAAGAAACCATACAAATAATAAAATAAACGAACAATAATATGTAGCTACCCTACCACTACAGTCCCTTCTAAAGAGGAGGGACCTTCCTCCCTATTAGGGGTGTGGGAATGAACATAGAATTATTTTATAATTCAACTTGGAAACAACACCAACATCACCACATTGACTTTGATATTCAAAATAATTAAAATTTATAGGATCAGAACAACAATACTCTCTATGTCGTCCCCCATGCCCGAGGGATTAATTTTTTCTTATAGAAATTACATACCCAAAAATAAGGAATAGATTACTCATGAGAATCGTGAGATCCTCATGGTGATCATAAAATAAATATTGCTACAACCAGATTTTAAATACGAATTCTATTGAAATACATCGTTTAAAATCATAACTACTTAGATCTTTTACTTTCTAAATAGACAATTCATAACTTCCAATAACTGTTGCGTGGAATAGTACCCACGGCTTTGATAGCTACGATGTAACAACACCCTACAATAAAGTAATGGTTTGGGATGTAACAACAACACTAGATAACAACAATCTCATAATGACACCCGGGGTGTAGCAGCAACGTGGTGTAACAACAATGTCTATAACAACAACGTTGGAATGTACCTGGCTTGCAAATAAATGATAAATCAAATATACCCAAGAAATAACAAGATTGACCCAATAATATGACATGAAAATGCTTCTTTATTGATCAAACCCTTAAGGTAGGGTGACACCATACAATCACTACTTAAGGAAGAAGAACACTCCGCAAGCCATATTCTTGCTCATACAATATTCCTTCACATCTCTCCATGGGGGGTCTCTAACCTCTATATAGGCCTCATACATACAATATCATTGGTCATTTCCATGGTTCTTTGAATATCATATATCTAATACAATGGGATTATTACATTATTGCTAACTACATGTGGTCCCTTACATGATGCGGGTTAACCACTTTATTTATTAACTATGGCCCATACCATTATTACATTATTTCCTTGGGTACCTCACTTTGTACCCTATACTACCCCCCATAGGTATACTATATTCCACCCCCCTTAAACATGTTTTGTCGCTGAAACATAAGAAGAACAAAAATAATAAGATCTACTCAAAAGAGTAGTCCATTGGTACCATGCATGTCCATCTAGCGATCCAAGAGAAAGGTGAAACCTCGATCTAGTTGGTGCCTCGCTCACTTGAGATGGAAGTTGACGTTGGCGACTCTTCTATGTTGATGTGTTGCGGGTGAATCGTTGCTCCTATTTATCTATCATGTGGGGATTCTTGTCCTTCTGGCTAATGTGTTGCCATCATGTTGGTTTTTTTCTTATCGGGGGATGTGGGTGGTGATATGTTGAAGTTTTAACCAACAGTGTATCTTTCTTTAATTCACCACCTAATCGAGCCTAACTGGTATCTGGTACAAGTTGTGGTGCCTGCGGTTTTTTCTCATCTTCCAATATTACTTCAACCATAGATTTCTCATCTGATGTATCAATACCTATAACATTTTCGCCTTCAGCCTCCTTGGACTCTAGCTATTTATTGATGGAAATATCCTATAATGTATTTTTCTTGTTTTTATACCAAAGCTTCAAGAATTTCTTCTACACATTAATGTTGACAGTACCAATAGATTCCATCCAAGGGTACCCAAGACAACATCCGCATTAGCCATATCTGAAGCATAAAAATCAGAGTGGAATACATACATATCCATAGAAATCTTCAAATCTTTATAAACTTGAACATCTGCATTATCAAGCTGTGTTTTCCATGTGTTTTGCTGGAACTTGCAATTTTTTTCCCAAATTAACATTTATAATATTTTTCTTACAACTAGGATTTATAGACAGAATGATATTTTCCTTTTGAATATCCATGAACCTGTAATATGGAGATACTAGTAGAAAATAACCCATATGTTTCTCATTATCTTGTTTTCCAGCATGAGACCATTTGTCTAAAAGGAAAATTTCAAATTCTTCATCTAAAAGTTTGTACAACTTCTTGCTATCAAGTGATCTCCACCATATGACAGCCTCATATGTCAACCGAAGGCATAATAAAACTTTTCAGTTTTTCCCATATGTGAACTTTTGACTTCTTATGAATTCTTCAATAGTAGGGCTATCATCTTTTCATGTAAAAACAATCTTGCTAGAAGCCACGAATAGGATTTTGAAAAAATCACTTACTTGGCGAAAATTTAAAACGGCAACAATTCGACCAATATTTCATAGAATCCTTATTATGACCTATTTTTGGAAATGGAATGACCCTTCTGCATCTCCCTATGTGATAGAAATCCCAATATAGGCACTCTGGAATTTCAGATTTGCACTGCAATTGTCTCGCTGTGATAAAAATTTATGAAAAAAGAGTTGATTTTAAATCAGTGATATCTCCCTCATTTGGACTCTAATTCGACCGATTGTTTTTTTGAAATTGGGCAATTTTTCAATAATATCTCAGATATGTAATTATTTCATCAAAATTCCCAACAAAAATGACAAACATTAACTAGAGATCTGCCTTCCAAGAATTTTGATCAATTTTTTTTGGCAACATAGCAGATTTTTAAATAAACTATATCTCCCTCATCTAGACTCTGATTTGGCTGATTTGTTTCTTGAATTTGGGGTTTTTTTTTGCAAATAATTCAATAATCCATTATTGAATGGATATATATATATACTATATATATATATATATATATATATAGATAGATAGATAGATATATATATCCATTTCCCCAAGAAAGTGCTCTGATACCACTTGGAATGGATTTGTCCTACAAATATATGATAAAGAAGATATACCCAAGAAACAACAAGATCGACACAGTAATATAACATGAAAACGCTTCTTTATTTATCAAACCCTTATGGTAGGGTAACAACATATAATCACTCCTTAAGGAAGGAGAACACTCCACAAGCCATATGCTTGTTCATACAATATTCCTTCACATCTCTCCATGGGGACTCTCTAGCCTCTCTATAGGCTTCATACATACAATCCCATGGTTCATTACCATGGTTCTCTCAATACCATATATCTAATATAATGGGATTATTACATTATTGCTAATTACTTGTGGTCCCTTACATGATTTGGGTTAACCACTTTATTTATTAACTATGGCCCAACCCATTATTATGTTATTCCCTTGGGTACTTCCCTTTGTACCCCATGCTATCCCCCCTAGGTATACTACAATCATGGTGTAGCAACAAGATATGTAACAACAATATGTTTCATCTTGCTCTTAGACCAATCAGAGCAGTTGTTCATTCCATAACCACATTCTTGTAGTCAACGCCTGAAAAAAAGAAAGGATCCAAAAGACTTCTCCAATACTCACCTCAATTAGCCATAAAAGGAATATTGTATCATTATATCTAGAAAAAATGGAAAAATAACATGATGGAAAAATATCTTGTTCATAATAAGGAAAAAGGTGGTCAACATGTAAAGTTCTTTTGGTCTAGAGGGAAAAGGGTCAAAACTAGGAAACGAAATGATAGGAAATAGGTACAAAAACTACACCCAACACCAAGTAATGCACTTATGTCTCGAAGAAGATGCACTTGCTAAGCTTATCATACAATTGATGCTCTCTTAGCAATATCAACACTATTGTTATATGCTTGGCATGGTCTTCCTCATTCTTGGATTATATCAAGATGTCATCAATGAATACAATAACAAACTTGTCCAAATAATGATGCAACACACTATTCATCAAACAAATTAATGTAGTTGGAGCATTAGTCAAACCGAATGGGCTATAACAAACTCATAATGCCCATACTTGGTCCTGAATGCACTCTTGTAGATATCCTCTTCCTTGATGTGCACCTGATGGTATCTTGATCTCATGTCAATCTTAGAGAACATTGTTGCTCCCATCAATTGACCAAACAAATCATCAATCCTTAGAAATGAGTACTTGTTCTTGATTTTTACCTTGTTCAACTACTTGTAATCATTGCACAATATAAGAGTAACATACTTCTTTTTTACAAGAAACATTGGTGCACTACAAGGAGACAAACTTGGCCTAGTGTATCCCTTGTCAAGCATCTCATTTAACTGCAACTTCAAATCTACTAGATCTAGAGTACTCATATTATAAGGTGCCTTCGATGTTGGTGTTGCCCATAGCACCAACTCAATAGAGAAATCTACTTCCATGTGAGGAGGTAACTTTGGGATCTCTGTTGGAAACACGTCCTGATACTGTTGTAATATAGGATACCTCTTTAAGATTTCTGCATTCTCAACGTCTTTTCCCTTATCACTAGATATATGCACTACAAATATCACACAACCTTTTCTAAAACTACGCTTAGTCTGCGTAGTGGTAACCATCCTCACTAATGTAGGCTTCTTATTTCCTTACAAGATTCTCTTTTCTACACTATCATCCACACACTCAATGGCGTTGTCGAAAAAATCCAAATTGGTCCTATGAAGGTACAACAAATCCATAGCCAAAATCATATTATACGAGCCCAATGGTAGTACATTCAAATGTGTTGTTGTAGGCATACCATTTAACTCAAATGCACAAGTTCTTTGATCCAGGTGGATATTGGTGGCCACCCACCTAGCCCATTTGGACCCCCACAACTGTCTCTTTCAGTTTTTCAGTTTCCGTAATTGTAGCACAATTTACTATTTTTAGCAGTTTTTCGGGTCCAGGATCAATCAAAATAGAAATAACTTGATCACAAATCTGACCATCTATTTTAGTGATAGATGCTTCATGATCTACCTACATGTTGTCCACACCTACATAAATTCAAGGAATGCCATGACCAACATCACCAAATGTATGTTCCTCCTGAGCACTATAGTTCTGGGGTCTACCACCTTGATACTATGGATAATCCCTCTTATGATGATCCTTGCCACATATCCAACACTGAGATGGTGCTCTATCATCGCCTCTTCTATGTTGGTCTCCATGTCCCTTCTCAGCAGTATTGAACTTAGTTTTGAACTAATTTAAAAGGACTGCATTTTCTTTCTCACCTGCATCTTGAGGTATTCCTTTCTTTGGTGGCCATTTTCCTTTAAATTTCTCATTTCCTTTCAAGTCACACTTAGGCTCAACTTTTCACTTCGACTGCTCATAACAATGTTTCAACTTTCGGATGGCCTCCTCTAATGATCTAGTCTCATTGAACTCAATCTAGTCTCTATATGCTACTGGCAGTCCACTAATGAATCTTTAAGCCTTTGCCTTCTCCTCCTTGAGGTAAGGAACACATCTCAACAACTCTAAGAACCTGCTAGTATATTCATCGTCTATCATGGAGCCCATCTGCAACTCATAAAAATCCTTAGTTTTGTCATCATGGTACCTTTCCAAAAAATACTTCTTCTTGAAGAGCCTCTCAAAATCATGCCAAGTCAATTCATCCTCATAAATACCTTTGACATTCCTCACATCTTGCCACCAAATATCTTCTCTAACTTTGATACTAAAAGTGGCTTTCCTTGCTTTCATGTTTTCTGAATAATCATGCAATCTTAAGAACTTCCTCATACCAAGAAACCATGCCTTTGCATCCTATGATTTATTCATCTCTCCGTCAAAGTTAGGTGGCTTTTCTTTCTTAAATTCATCCAGAGAGTATCCCTTATCACTCCTCCTATAAGGATGATAATGATGACAAACATGATGCTTGTCAAAACAAGAACCTGTCTGGAGTATCCAAGGACCTACCATTATTGACTGTGTCACCACTATCAGACCTATGACCACCATGAGACCTACTTCCATATGCCCCATTATTGTTTTCCTCCTTCTCATGTTTTATCCGAAGTGGTCGCTATAACTGTAAATATGACAAAATTTGAAGGGGTATTGCATTAATCTCTGCTTCTTTCTCTTGTGCCTGCATGATTTTATCATTGTCCACATTACAACTCCTCATTTCTTCCATCAAGCTTCTCAATGTGTTTGTTAAATCAGAGGAGTGTACAACATCACACTACTCATTTGAGTCATAAGTAGAGTCTTTGTAGTCTACAATCTTGCTATCCATTTTGATCTCTTTCCTGGAAGGCATACTATGTCATCTAAACCAAGTCACAATAAATCAACATACATTAGTATACTTCGAGTAGGATACCTTGTTTGTAAGATCAACAAATCAGTGTGATATATGTACAATATAATCATGAAAACATATAGAAATGTAACACATAAGCATGTAACTATATATCCATCATTCTCACTAGAGTCTAGTCATCATTGCATGACCATATCAACTACACATATCATGACCACATGCATGAAAACAAAAACCATGTCATTGTACATTGATAGTATGCAAATCATAACAACATGTAACTAGTCACCCATGATATGTAACTAGTCACCAAAAGGATGATTAACACACGTGCAACCAACATGATTGCATGACCAACACACAACCCATCTAGTCTGAGGGGTGAACCATGCTCTGATACCACTCTGTAAAACCCCCCTCACATATCTACCCAACTAACTAGCTAACCAGGGTAAACATAGGACAAGAGGCTACTATGACATTATTAAAACTCCTAGGTATCCTTAAGGAAGTGGAATCAACAAAAAATCATCAAACATACCTTCCACATCAAAAACAACACTCCTAGGAGTAATCCCAACCAAATAGGTATCATGCCCTTAGGTCCCACTGAGTTTTTAAGATATTAAACCACTGGATGCTCCCATGTTATGGGCATTCCAATGTCCAAGGATATTTAGACACTCCTGCAAGCCTACATGCTTGTGTCCAAGGACTATTTCCAATAGACCTGTGGTAGCATCATGGAGATTTAAGGAACCTTTCGAACTGATAATTTCAGCCATTGCCTAGAACTTGTTGTAACTTCCATAATCCATTAAACACATGATGTCAAGACTAATAAACTAAAAACTAACTTCAGGACTAGGACTGACCATCCCCAACTGAGACTGACATTCTATCAAACACTTGGCATCAACATAATCTACATGTCTAGGATACAGGACAAAGCATGAATGACTGAAAAATCTTGCGAGACATGACAAGAAGGATCACCATCTTCTCCCTTGAAATGTTCTGACATCATTTATGTCTTGCATCCATCATTTTAACAATTACAAGTAAATACATGAAATAATCAGGACATAAACCAATCAATTAACCATGCTTTTAACTAGCATAAAACCATATAAATAAAAATGAGGTAATAGCCATTAAATCCGCATATAAATAAGTACAAAAGCAAGATAACTTAGATTTTATTAAACATAGGGAAATTCGACCATGTTTGCGACTTCCACATACCACCTAACCATAGACATAGCTGAACAAAATATTTCGTTCATTCAATCACCCTCATGTCATATTCCAAGCATGAATTTGGGATCTCATGGGTAAACCAACAATGAAAACCAAGAAAGTCAAGAAGTTAAACCACGTCAAACCTCACCAAAATGTGATCACCCCAAAACCAGTGCTTTGATCACAAAACTGAACTAAAGTTATAATACCATCTAGAATCCACCACTATCCTTGAGCAATTTTCCATATCCTTGTCTCTTAGGCTTTATCGCAATCCAATACTGCATCACTAGGCCCTAACCCAAGAGAGCTCCCTCAGGCTTCACCATGCATCCTGCTAAAACTGGTCAAGGGATTACTAGGCCTTTGGGAATGAACCTTGAGACCACCTCCGCCCCGGATTCTGAAATCCATCAAGAAATTCCAAAGGTCAAAACCGAGATCAACATCCCAACACACCATGGAATCTAGAAAAGGGTAAGGCTAGGTTGAAAACCACCATCATAACCCGACAAAACCATGCCACTGAAAGCATGAGAACCATACATCAACATGCAAAGCCATGCATGTCAAAACTAGTTAGGAAATCACACATGCAATAGGTTACCTTCAAGTATTCCCGCTAAAGCTACTTGATCCTCCTCTTTCTTTCTTTCTCATTTCTTTCCTTCATTCCCTTTTTCTTGCTTTCCCTTCCTTGTTCCAAAGGTAGAGTGCTCCAAGAAAACTTTGAGTCCATGAGAGAGAGAGAGAGAGAGATTAATGAGAAAGATCCAAAACTGAACTAACAAAAGGTTACAAACTGATCCTAGAAAGCCTTTTTATCAATGAGGTCTCTATTTTCTTCATTTTCCATTATTTTCCTTCATTTTCCTCCTAACATGCAACCTATGACCTTTCACCTTACGTTTCTCCTATTTTCCATTATTTTCGTAAATAAATGTGCCAAAAATGCCCTTTTTCCCTTTTAATGTCTTTGTCTTTACTTTTGCAAATTTCTTTTAGCCATAAACACATCCAAGGATGTCCACTAGGATATCTTTGCTAAACATTCAGCTTGGAATAAGTGTCCCTTAACCATATTATTATTTTTCCTTTAACTTCTATTACATGAAATTTTCACCTGGGCTGTTACAATTCCCATTCTCATGTTTAATGCAGTGGTAGACACCAAGTCAGATGCAACTAAAGAATGGAATATCCATGCTGAGGTACACTTAGGAAGTATGGATTTAGGATGGAAAAGACTTGTTGAGGTACAGTGGGCGGTGTGGATACAAACATCAGAGACAACATTGTGTAAAGTGAAATAGATGAATAAAACAAGTGAATTTCATTAAGAAAAGTGGGGGAAAGTAGCATTATTGTGTGAGAGGTGTGAGGAGAGCTCCGTGTTGTGGGTGTGCTACTGCGTGTCAGGCTACATGAGCCTATACTGCTTTGAAAGGATGAGAGTGCCTAAGGAGAAGGAAGAGACCACGAGAGAGAGAGTCTATGTTGTTGTGCAAAAGGCCAAAGGTGTATGTGCAGAGGAAGCCGACTCAGTGAGATCGTGTTGTGTGAGAGGCCGAGAGACCCTATGGAATAGAAGAGTATCGAGTGCTGAAGGATGTTGTTGAGAGAATAAAGTCAAGAAATAGGTATGATGTTGAAGCGCAAAGGGTCGAGAACAATAGAATTTTGCGATGGGTTGTGATGAGTGAGTGTTGTTGAGCAAAGTAGTAGGTTGCTATAGAGTGAGAAGAGAACAAACCTAAGATCGGGTATAGTGCGAATTATAGAGAGAATTGAGTTCCTTGTGGAGTGTGGGTTGGAGCCTACATACATGAAGTTGGTGCTTCCATTTCTATTGGGTGCTTGATAAGGATTGGTGGTTGGACCTCCTGCAAGTTGGTGCTTGCATAAATCCAAGGAATTGCAAGTTGTTGCTTGCAACAAATCCATGAAGTTGTTGCTTCACATGGTGCTTCTAGTAAGCTGGATAGGTTTCTACAAAAAGAGGGAGTTGGTGCTTCCTACTAGTGGTTGTTAGCAAAAAATCAAATGGAGATGGTACTCCTTGTAAGTAGTGTCTCACAAAACAGATTTATGTAATAGAGTAGGTTCTCTTATCTTATATCAGTAACAACAACCAATTTTGACAGATTTTTCCCAAAAGGGTTTCCACGTAAAACCTTGTGTCTAAAATGTATGACGTTCATGATGTGTGCTTGTATGTTGATTTCATATTGCATCCATATGATATGTTGTTATTGATTATATGGATGCTTTCTCAGTCTGAAAATTGTCACAAAGAGTTAAAAATTAGCCGTAATATTGATTCACCCCCTATCAGTATTAACATTGTTTCCAATGATTGGTATCAGAGCCAAGTTGCTTCATGGCTAATCGAGTTTGGCTAACAACAAAAGGAGTTCCATCTTTAAATGGATCAGAATATGTACTCTGGAAGGTTATAATGGAACCTTATTTAATGGCCTTGGTTGTTGATATATGGTGCTTCATAATGAATGAAGAAAAGAGCGAGTAGAATGAGAAAGCCAAGGAGGTTATCATGAAAGGGTTGTCTAACCTAGATATTAATAAAGTAAGGAATTGTGAGACAACAAGGGAAATTTTAGAAGGCTACAATTTTTGGGTGGATGAAACATCCATATGGCATAAGAGAATGCCAAATAGACTTGTTTCTCAAGAAGTGAACCAGAACATGTAGATGTTGGCACTGATAAGATAAAAGATCTTCCTCTTAATGCACAAGTTTCTAGTCATCACTCTCAAGAGGATGCTAAAGAGTTAGAAGAAGGGTCATGTTGCTCAAAAGGTAAGCAATTTCTTTGTGATGAATGTAAATAAATAATTCATTCATTATCTAGATGTTCATGTGAATCACTTGAAGATAGAGATAGTCATGCATCTAGTAGTTGTAATGAAAATAGACCCAATTTAGTAGCAATAGCAAATGAGGGATCCTCTAAATGAGAAGAGAGTATATCCTGTGAAGAGAATAGGGGTATCACTGAAAGTGATGAATATAGAATACCCCTTGGACCTATGGAAGACTCCATAAACACGAAGATTATTCTAGACATTTGTGGTGAGTTAGCTAGCACCTCTGATAATGAAGAAAATGATCTGGATGAATGGATATTTTTAGAAAGAAGATGATCTCTACTCTAAAGGAGATCAAGGACCTATTAGAGGAAAATCTCAAGCAAGAGGAACAATTGAAAATTTATGAGCTTGAGAATGAAAGGTTGAGAAAAACATTAGTTGATCTAAATGCTTAACAAGAAGATGCTAGCAGACTGAATGAGATGTTAGCCAATCAGCTAAGTGAGAAGGAAGCTTATTGTGAGAAACTACAAAATGAGGTAGTTTCATTGACACATGACCTAGGAAAGTCTAGTAAAGAGTAGTGTAAATATGTGAAGCTTGAAGAGAGCAAAAATACAAAATTTGAACGATCAACTTCCTAGGTAAACAGAGTTCAAGGTTCCAAAAAAAAAAGGGAAAAGGGGTTGTTGGACAACAATAGTAGCAAGGAAAACATCGACAACAAGAGAAGAAAAGGTATTAGTAGAAGGATAAGAAGCAACGACAAGCAATGGAGTAGAAGAGAGCTAGGTAGATGCAAAAAGAGTACAAGGTAGCAATGCAAGATGTCATGGAAGGTACATGAAGAGCTAGTACAGCTCCTTTCCTCCTTAAGAATAGAGCCTTCAAAGAAAAGGTAACATCTATCATCAAAAACATTTTTATGGGTATTTTTTTTTATCTGAAATCTACAAGATTGATTATTTGAGTAAATGCACCAATGAACTAAAGTTGTACATGTGTGGGTAAAAATGGAAAATTAAGTGGTGTTTATACGTTAATAATCAAAATTAAAGAACCGAAAGTGAAGAATTAACAACAACATTTAAAGGTGCAAACAACAAGAAATATTGGTGATGGATTTTGTCCCTCCGAGACTACATCTCTGGGTCTGCTTCAAATATGCAACCATTTTATTAGGAATGCTTCAAAGAGTTTATTTACATGAGATTTCACCAACTAGTCTATGCTTGCAGGCACTGCTAGTTACTATAGAAATAAATCCTTTTGTCACGGCTTTCCAACGCCTATCTCCATTCTTGAAAAGGCCCAAGGATGGCCAAGAAACACTCAAAAGAGCATCTACATGCATATAACCAAACTCTGACTCTGAAGCTCCATTCAACTCTTGTCATTTGAAACTGAAGTGCAACTTCCTCCATCGATTTGCTTGCCTCCTTCTTGAAAGGTTTCGCCTCTGAAATAGAAAATATTTTGATGGGCTTCTGAATTCCCCTCTTCCTCTCCTCGCCAAGGTTGGATAAAAAATGACCTCTCTACAAGACTGGCAATTTATTCTTCTCCACAAGGTTGAAACTTTCTACTCCCCCCTTTATGCTTCTTCACTTGAAGCATTTATAAGGTGGACTAATGCTAAGTTTGGCATGATTTCTTTTAACAACTTAAGTGGTTGCCAAATGAAATGGCCCAGTTATTGATACATAATGTATATAGTTTCAAAACTATATCACTAATTCTTTTATTAGTGCATGATGACTTTAATTTAAAACTAACTCCTATAGTTTCATTGGTCAATAGCTCTAACATCAAATGAGGTCTCGTCTCTTCAACAACCATAAACATTATCTTATACCTAGTTTTTGAATTATTCGCACAACAATGGTTGGTATATTGTTCTTAACCTCTGCATATTCATTTTACCAAAGTTTCGAACCATCACGCCCACGGTTACGCCTAAATTAGCTTTAAGTGGCTTATTACATTAGTTGTTCATGGTGTGTTGGCATCTCTCCATGGCATGGTGGCATATAACCCCCGCGGCATACCTCCTCTGATGGCTCGTTAGCATCCACCTCATGCCATCGGCAACTGCACTCCTTAAATGGCTCATTGTAACCCACCTCATGCCATCTACAACTACACTCCTCTGACGTCTCGTTGGCATCCACCACATGCCATCAACAACTGCACTCCTTCGATGGCTCGTTGGCAAGCTGACTGGATCATAGGTGTCCCTTGCCATTCGTAAATGCCTATTGACTAAGTGGTACTCCAAATATGTTGTGCAGCCACATGAACTCTCATTTGTTGACTTGTGGCACCTTTACCTACTCTTACCTGCTCTTGACATTTGAATATCAAATGTCATGGCACATACATGTGGCATCAACAAACTCCACTATTTTTTGAACCTGCATTAAACCCACATACCATAGTCTTTATAACAAGGTTTGTGACATATATTATAGCCACCATCAGAATTGGTAATATGTATCTTCACCATGATTTAACACCATATCATCTGTTTAATAATACTCTGCTCTTAGGACTATAGAAATAGGTTAATATTCCATATAGTTTTGTGCCCATATAGAATTAACACCATGGTTTATACATAGTTTCACATATGCCATTCTACAATGCCTATACCATATGGTATTTATACCTTAGGTTATGAAGTATTTCCATTCCATAGGTTATGAAATATTGCACTTGCACTTTAGACCCTAGGTTTAGTGCCATTTCATAATTTATACCTAGGTATGTGCACCATGGTATTTCACTTGCTCTTCACCATAATTCTTACCCTTAGGTAAGTTTTTACATTTAAATAAAATGCACATCATTTACTACATGGAATTTCTCATGGTTTAAAGACCATAGTTTTGCAATTGCATATTATATTGCTTAATGTACCCATGACATATAAAATGAACCTCTAATCAACCAGTAACTAGAATCTCATCACACACCTAGAAATGTGCATTGGAGAGGAACTTGAACATTTTTGGATGTATGAACTTGGCCTTGCCACATGTCGAGTAGTAAGAACATCACATGGGAAGCGAGGCCCCTTTTCATCTGTTGACCTCAAACTTTGATGGAAAATTTCTCCATCACCTAGAGGCCAAATGCAAATCTGGAGATACGCCCAAAATCAGCGTGTCAAGCTCTTCAAACTAATATTGTTTTTACAAGCAACTGAGATGGTGAATTCCTTCACAAGATGAGAATAGTTTTCCTACCTAGTACAATCCTGGTTTTGAAACATAAAACAAACTTCAACTTTGACTTACAAGATCAATTTAGAGAAACACATGTTTGTCACGATAGGAGTTTTGACAAAAGCATTGTCAAGAAGAGTAACTCCTCTACCCCATTCTTAGACCAAATTAAATGCTACAATTATGGAAAATTTGGGCATAGGGAAGCATGCTACAGGCATGGGAAGCTGAAGCATACATCCTAGGTGATGCGATGAAATGAACTCAAGTATGTCTTCAACCCTCTATGTGAAGAGAGCATGCTGAACAATGGAAGGAGAAATCATCAAGGTGTTGACTTGTCTCTGAAGAAAAATCAGAGAAAAAATAAGAAGTATGATTCTCATATTCCTGTGAGAAACCATTTCTATACACATGTTGTAAAGAGTGCAAGCTTCAGGTAAGGAAAGGGAGCAACAATAACCAAATTAACATTATCTTCAAAACAAACCAAAATTGTAGTAAGTTGGTTTGGGTTAAGAAAGAGGAATTGAAGGAGAAGTTTCCTTTATCAATGCACATCCAAAAGAAATCCCAAACATGGGAAAAGAATAAGGACGACAATATGCTCACGGGGAGTACATCCTCTATTTCCATTCAATAAAAGAAGAGTATGACCTTTAGGTAGGTAGAATAAATTAGATCCAGGAAGCCGGGAAGAATAGATAGAAAGGTGCATCTAATTGTTGAAGGTATGGTCATGTTCTCTTGCTGATTAAAAGAATAAATTAGTTTATTTTGAATGTATCAACATTGAAAAGGAGAGGAGGAGTGCATCCATCACGAGTTCACAGAGAGTACAAAACACAATTTTATGTTGTGAGAAGAAGATGGTGTTAATGTTCCATAAATTCAAGGCTGAAGAAAAAACCACAGAGGAAACACCAAAACCACTTTTGAGTTTAGGATCTAGCCCTCCTAAACTCAGAGAGGGATCTCTTTGTGAGATTTAACTTTGTTTAATGGGAATTTTATGTTAGTTATTGGGCTCAGATTTTGATTTTGAAAATGGTTTGGTTGGAACAACAAGAGGAATCCATTGGGAAATGGAGTCAATAAAAATAATTGAATCTGTATCAAACTTTAAAAGGAGTAATCATAGGGAAAGCTAGTTACATTTACTAGATCTTTTAAAGTGAATTATGAAGTGGAGAAAAGGTGTGTTTTAGTATTGATTGAAAAGCGTTTAAGAATTTCTCAATCAGAATTTAGAAGAAAACATGTAGATTGTAAAAGCAGTCCAAATAAGGTGTTCAATAACATATCTTATTTTTCACATCTCCTGTTTTACAATTAGATTTCAGATGATAAACATACAAACAATAATAGTGGAAACAACAATTACAATAATAAAAACATCACCAGTAAAGTGTATCACACAAATCCTGTGAAAAGTCTTTGTATTATTGATCAGTTTATTTGAGCTCAATGAGAAGCTTTACATTGGACAATAGATTTCTTCATTCAAACCCCAATCCTTTCTTACCTCAAATGAGGAAGTATTTATACAAATTCTAAACTAAAATATCTTGATAAAAATCTCAAGATATTTTTATAAATATGCTGAATTGTTTTACACAAATAGAAACAAAATGTAGGACATTCAAAACTAATGTATTTACTTATCACTATCATTATGGATTTATGTTGACAAAGAAGAGAAATTTGGATTTGATTGCAACTCTTAGTTGATGAGGTGGCTAACTGTCTTTGAGCATTTTCCTCCCAAAATTTTGCAAACTATGGTCCTGTCATCCCTTTGTATATCTCAATCTGAGACAGATATGTAAAATGTGAAAGAATTTATTGTAGATAAATATGTTTGTGAGATAAGCCTCTCTCTGATTCCCAAAATTCACCTCCAATTGTTCCCAATATTCTCTGTAAAAAGGTGACTAAAACAACACTTTGCACAGTTCGAAAAATAGGCTATAAAGATGTAAATGTATCTCTCATTCTATAATAGTTATGTAAAATATGAAGTATTTTATTGTACTTTGGAATACTAGGAACACAAACCTCCTCTAGTTTCTCAAGTGTCATCTTTGATTGGCCACAATATGTTATGCACAAGTATAACTAAACATGAAAATTTGGGAAAAATATGCCTGCAAATATTCATATGTATATCCAAAACCATAATAGCTATCAGAAAATTGAGAGACATTTTTGTACATGAGGATGTTGGCAGGAAAAAAACTCTTTCTGTTTATGAAACTTCATTCACATTGGTTTGGAAACCATGTTTGAAGTCAATGTGGCGTATAGGAAAAAGCATAGTTTCAACTGATCACGAGGCAGCCGAATGACGTGGATGCGGGAAATGACATGACACTCGGGGAATGGAGTGTAACATAACCAAGAGTACATAGGAAAGATGTTTGGAAAGGGGAGTGGTAAGCAAGAAGATGATAAGTAGTTTTTGGAGGGGGGTCAGAGTGGTAGGCGGTATCGTGGGGGGACAGGTGCAAAATGTAGAGGGGAAGACACGTAGCATGGGACTAGTGGGGTAAAACCATCTTTTCGGACTCCCCCTTCGCAGTAAATCTAGGATGGAGAAGGGGGGATGAAAAGGATTGTGAGCCGTTGATCTATGGAGTGAAAGGATCAAGGGGTGGGAAAGATGCATCTGTTTAATCCTATGTGACAAAATCCCTTTTTGTCATTTTCAACCTTACAATAAAATCAAACTATAGTACTAAGGACTTTATTACAGTTTTATTTAATAACATTTAAATGATGTGATTAATTTAATCTAAACATACTTAATTATCCTCTAATGTTGCATTTCGTCTTGCAACATATTTTTTTTCTTAAGGTTTTCACCTTTTTTGGAAATAATTTACAATATCGAATATTATTTACAACAGATGAAGTATAATAATCACCATCAAGTGACCCTAAATAATAATAGGACCCTAATAGTGGCTCCAGCTAGGGATGGCATTTCTTGGTGAAGTGTCAAGAACACCATAGACTAGTAGCCTTATCCCTTAGGCTGATCCCAAACTTGCAAGATTCTCCACCATAAAATCTCTGTGACTGAAAACCTCAAACTGAAATCAAACCTTTTCTGCAAACTAAAATCTAAAACACACTGAACTGAAACTGAAACTAGAAATAATGTTTGGAAAAATTCTCAAGGTATTGATCTTATTTGCATAATGCTACCTACCCTACAGTGTTGAAAATCATGTTGACTCAAATAATACAAAAATGCTAGTGAAGCTAGTAAAGTATTTGCTTAAACAAGTGGACTGCTTGACTTCTTGTTAGCAATAACAAATGGATAGTTTGATTTCTTGTCCCCAAAATCAAGTTTGTAATATGTAATGGCAACTGCAGATGGATCTTGTTCTTATAATGAAAACATGGTTGAACACTTCAGCTGAAAAGAACCTCCATGTAGTGTGCTACAGGATCAATAAAGGCATGATTAACTAGTTTACCTTGCATGCCTTCAATGACCAGTAGATCATGGATGATCTCAACCGTTGTATCCTCAAAGTTAAACCTTGATTCCAACCCTTCAGTTTTATTCTCGTATTATAAAACAAAATTTTGATCAATATACAAATTCAAAGGTAATAGAATCTCCTCTTGTTTTGGAGAAGGAATATTTTCCAAGAATGTTTTAGGATCTTGGAAACTATAGGACTGAATCTAAAGATCCAAAACTTCAATATCCTTCTCAAATATTCTAGCAACTAACTCAACAAAACAAATTTTACTTTCAGAAGGATATTTTCTCAATTTCAAATGATGAAACACGACTGTTAAAACCTTCTTCAATTTGAAATTTTGCTAACTCATTCGTGATTCCTTTTAAAGCTTCACAAGATAGAAGATTTTCCACATAACATCTCATCTTGTTTAGCTATAAATCTTATCAATGTGTAGTGGAGTTGCCATGAATGCTCTAAAATCTAGATTCTTTGACAGTGGAGTCACTTTGAAAAATTTGAAGCTCTGGAGACTTTGAACATGGAGTCACCAGGTGAATAATTCAATCTTCTTGTATCTGATCATTGTTCACCATCAACAATCAAATCTGGAGCTTGATACACTTTTATGAGGAAGACAAGATGCCCTCCGTAGTACGGTCACCACTATGTTAGAGTTCCGTAATTTCGAGGCTGAAGAAAAAACCATAGAGGCAACATCAAAACCACTTTCAACTTTAGGATCTAGTCCTCCTAAACTTAGAGAGGGATCTCTCTGCGAGATTTAGCTTTGTTTACTAGGAATTTTAGGTTAGTTATTGGGCTTAGAGTTTGATTTTGAAAATGGTTTGTTTCGAACAGCAAGAGGAATCCATTGGGCAATGGAGTGAATAAAACTAATTGGATATGTATAAGACTTAAAAAAAAGTAATCACAGGGCAAGCTAGTTACATTTACTGGATCTTTTAAACTGAATTATGAAGTGGAGAAAAGGCGTGCTTTAGTAGTCATTGAAAAGCATTTAAGAATTTCTCAGTCAGACTTCAGAAGAAAACATTCAAATTGTAAAAGCTTTCCAAATAAGGAGTTCAATAACATATCTTATTTTTCACATCTCCCGTTTTACAATTAGATTTCAGATGATAAACATACAGAGAATAAAAGTGGAAACAACAATTACAATAAGAAAAATATCACTAGTAAAGTGTAGCACAAGAATCTTGTGAAAAGTCTTGGTATTGTTGATTAGTCCATTTGAGCTCAATGAGAAGCTTTACATTGGACATAGATTTCTTCATACAAACAAAACACTTTCTTACTTCAAATGAGGAAGTATTTATAAAAATTCTAAACTAAAATATCTTGATAAAAATCTCAAGATCTTTTTACAAATATCCTAAACTATTTTAAACAAATAGAAATGAAAAGTAGGACATTCAAAACTAATATATCTAGTTGTCACTATAATTATGGATTTATGTTTACAAAGAATAGAAATTCAAATTTGATTGCAACTCTTAGTTGATGAGGTGGCTAACTTTCTTTGAGCATTTTCCTCCCGAAATTTTGCAAAATAAGGTCCAGTCAACCCTTTGTATATATCAATACGAGATAGCTTTGTAAAAAGTGAGAGAGGTTATTATATAGAAATACGTTCTTGTGAGAAACATCTCTCAGATTCCAAAAATTTAGCTCCAGATGTTCCCAACATTATCTGCAAAAAGGTGACTAAAATAGGACTTTGCATAGTCCGAACAATAGGTTGTAAAGATGTAAACTTATCTCTCATTCTGTAATAGTTGTGTAAAATATAAAGTAGGTTCTTGTACTTTGGAATCTTAGGAACATAAACCTACTCCAGTTTCGCAAGCGTTATCTTTGATTGGCCATAATATGTTCTGCAAAAGTATAACTAAACACAGAAATTTGGGGAAAATATGCTTGCAAAGCTTCATCTCTATATCCCAAACCATAATAGTTGTTAGAAAAATAAGAGAGGTTTTTGTACAGGAGTATGTTGGTGGCAAAAATATATTTATGTTTATGAAAATTCATCCTCATTGGTTTGGGAACCATGTTTGATGTAAATGTGGTGTATAGGAAAAAGAATAGTTTCAACTGATCATGAGACAGATGAATGACGTGGATGCGGGAAATGACATGGTAGTCGGGGAATGGAGCATGACATAACCAGGAGTGTGTGGGAAATATGGTGGGAAAGGAGAGTGGTAACAAGGAAGGTGGTAAGCAATTTTCAGAGGGGGTTGGAGTTGAAGGTAGTATCGTAAGGGGGGGTGCAAAATGGGGAGGGGAAGACACTTAGCATGGGACCGGTAGGGTAAAACCACCTTTTTGGACCCCCCCTAGTGGTAAAGCTAGGATGGAGAAGGGAGGCTAAAAAGGATTGTGAGTTATCGATCTATGGAGTGAGAGAATCGAGGGGTGGGAAAGCTGCAACTGTTTAACCCCATGTGACAAAATCCCTTTTTGTCATTTTCAATCTTACAATAAAATCAAACTATAGTACCAAGGACTTTATTACAATTTTATTAAATCACATGTAAATGATGTCTTTAATTTAATCTATACATACTTAATTATCGTATAATGTTGTGTTTCGTCTTGAAAGCATTTTTTTCTTTTCTTTTTCTCAAGGTTTTGACCTTTTTTGGAAATAATTTACAATATGGAATATTATTAACAACATCTGAAATATAATAATCACCGTCAAGTGACCCTATAATAATTATAGGACCCTAACAGATGAGATGCAACATAAGTGAGGAATGACAAGAAGGTCATAGTCAAGTCAGGTCTGCAGGATCAGTTCCCCACACATATGTAAGAAAGAAATTACATGAGATCAGAGAGCATTGGCTCAGGGGTAGTTGCTTTGATAAGCAGTAGCAGGAAACAATTGTCAGCCTCATAAAGGAAGATTGTTAAGAAAATGAAAGGTTTTCATCTTGGGGGAAATACCCTTATTTCATTTAAGTTGAAAGCTTGATCTTGCCAAGCAGTCTTGTGTTTATGAAACATAATTAGTGTAAGATTTCAGTGTCACTTAGTATTTAAATTGGTATCACTATGGGAGTTGATAGTTTGGGCTCATATCGAGTAACCTTGTGTTCAAATGGGAATTTTTTTCTAAGAAGAAGTATTATAGTTTTCCTAGTACATTGTTCCATTTGTATCTATTTTTTTTGGGACAATGCTATTGTTTAAGAAGTGGTCCATATTTTGAGGCTTTAACTCAGGGGGATCAGTATTGACCGTAAAGATGCTCAGGAGAAGTGAGCATAGAAGATGAAGCAGTAGTAGTGGTGAAGAGCAAGTAGGAATGCATCTCTAATGACTAGTACTTGTAGTAGTGGTAATACCATGGGAAATTTTAATTGGTATCAATTTCTTTTTAAATGATACAAAAGATGTTTTAGTAGAGGAAGTACTTAACCAATAGCCTAAGGCATTCAAAACTGGAGAAATTCAAAGAATAGGTAGTATATGTTTAGGGGAAGCATATCACATATGCCCGCTTTATGGAGCAACAACAACAACATTCCTTGAAGGGATGTCTACAAAGCATAATCCACATCCTGATAGCTAGACCTTGGTGTTGACAGACATTGATTTCATGGGGGAGAAAAAGGTAGATTGTAAACCTTTTCCATTGATGTTAAAGGGGGAGAGAATTATTGGAGAAGTTGTGATGGCTCGTAAAGAAGAGAGAAAATAATTGGTGGCTTATGCTACGAGAAGTTTGGAAGTAGCATGTGCAGTGGCTGTCAAAGTAAAGATGAGGTTGAGATGTTGTCATAATGCCAAAGGGGAAGATTGTTGGATAGTTAGCATTGTTTGTATGCCTAGTGGTTTTAAGTGTGTTGGAATTCATGTCAACAATCAAGATGGGAGATGTGTTAGGAAGTTGGATTATTTAACTATTGGCAATAGTGTTGGAATTGATCTCAACCAAACTAGCATGGATGCTTCTCACAACATATGTTGGCTTTGATGTTCCCTAGCCTAGATATGATGGTAATTGGGCTAGAATTGATATGCTTGATGTGTCAAGCTCAAGGGGAGTCCCATGGTTGCTGCAGTGCCTTGTAAAGAATTATAATAGTAGCAGGCTTATTTAAAATCCATACAATTATGACTATAATGAGTGGTAGTCCAGTCTCAGAAGGAATCCTATGGTTCCTGCAATGTTCTATAGAGAATCATCATAGTAGAAGGCTTATTAGAAGAGCCATAAAATGATGACTATGGTGATTGGAAGTCCAAGAGGAATCCCATGGTTACTGTAGTGCTTTGTAGAGAATCATTACAATAGAAGGCTTATTGGAGAAGCCATAAAATCATGACTATGGTGGTTGGGAGTTTAGGGTTCTAGGCACAAGAAGAAGAGTCATGGAGCAAAGAGTGGTAGAGAGTTTAAATATATTTTATAGGTAGTTGATGGGTTCAAAGACTACACCAAAACTTCTCCATTGGAATTTTCTCCGAAAGAGCTTTCCAATGATGTGTGGAATTCTGAAATGGTTTCCTAGATCAAAAGTAATGGACTGCCAAAGTCAAAGTTTTGAAGTCTTAAGCAGGCCAAAATATCAGAGATCAGTGGAGCAGAATGAGGAGTATTGGAGATTGGAATATCAGAAATACAGAGTGGATTAGAGCATTAGAGTAGGCTATATTGGAGGTCAGAAAATAATGAAACTCCCAAGGTCAGGTCATATCAGGATATTGAAAGTTAGAGGCAATTAAAACATTAGAGGTTAGAGCAAGTGGAAATCAAAATATTGGAAGGTTGAAGCCATCAGAACCTTGGAACTACTTAATAGTTTAATTTTGAAAAGTTATGATAAATGGAGTTGTTGATGTGTTAAAAGCACTGTAAGGATACGTAGCAGGAGCAACAAAGGTTTTTGTTGCAAAACCAAGGCTTGTGAGGACCCCTTCTCTCTCCTTTGGTAGGAAACATGGTGGCATGTGATTGGCTCTAAGAAGCTCCAGTGGCACTTGATGTCAGCATGATTTGGTAGTATAGTGGCCAGGGAAGATTCTTTTGGAATTTTTGTGGACCAATGGGGAAAATTACAATGACACATGTCACCACTTAGGAGGTGACACGTGGAGAAATGATGAAAGCATGAGGTCATCTCAAAGGTCATCATGTCAGAGGTTGAGGAGATCATAACTCATGTACAAATGGAATTTGCAAATGTTATGATAAAGGGGGCTCTGATATTATCTACCACATGGTCATGTGGAGATCATAGGAACAAAGGTCTAAGTAGAGGGAGATAAAGAACAATTGAGACTTTGCAAAAGTTACGATATGCAAGAGGCTCTAATGATATTAACACTTCACTACAAAATCCCAAAAGAACCAAGAGTGATAGCTATAACATAGGGAGATAGGCCCCTGACATGAACCAGAAATCTTGGCACCTAAGTGTTGTATTGGCGGTCATAGGCAACGGTCATATGGTGTGAAAAGCGATGAGGGTTAAGAAGTAGAAGCTAAAACACAATCGGTACTTTGTAAAAGTTACAATATGTAGGGCCTCCAATATAATGCTACAGTGGTATGATAAGCCGATGGTCATATACTCAGTATTATGAGAAATAAAACGTTTAGGGAGATAAGTGCCAAGGGGCTACAAGTATCAGAACTGACTGATATTGTAACATTATTTTTGTTTGAGCTACAATATGTTGTGGATCCAAAATAACTATATAAAAGTGTATGGTAGATGGATGAGTCGGAAACAAGGACAACGATTGTGTAAATGAGTTGGTCTCAAGAACAATAATGATTGTCAAAGATCATTGAGTCAAGGCAACAAGGACCACGATTTGCAAAAAAGAGTGTTGGGCCTGCCTTGAGGTGAGACAAACCATATTTGTGCTCTAACGCATGCCTTAGTGAATTAAATAAAGTTCAAAGACGTCATGCCAAAGTACAATCAAGTTGTCGAAAGCCATGAATAAGCATGGAGATCCCCAAGGATAGGCGATTTGTTCATAGGGAGGATAAGTTTTGGTTGAAGTGTGTGGGTGGACTCAGAATTAATTCTCAATATGGGGAAACTTTCAAGTGCCCATTCTCATGTTTAATGCAATGGTAGAGACCAAGTCAGACACAACAACATAATGGAAGAGCCATGCTGAGGTACACTAGGGTAGTATGGGTGCAACGTGGAGAAGACATGTCGAGGTATACTCAAGCAGTGTGGACACATGAATCATAGGTAGCATTGTGCAGAGTGTAGCAGATAAAGAAAACCAATGATTTTCATTGAGTAAATTGGGGGGAAATATCAATGTTGTGTGAGAGCTATGAGGAGAGCTTTATGTTAGGGGTTTACTGTTGTACGTGTGGCTAAGTGAGCTTGTTTTGATGTGAAAGGTGGAGAGTTCTAAGTAGAAGGAAGAGACTCTGAGAGAGAGAGTCATTGTTGTTTTGCAAAAGGTCAAAGGTGCCTTTTCAGAGGAAGACGATTGAGTGAGCCTGTATTGTGTGAGAGGTCGAAAGAGTCGATGGATTAGAAGAGTGTTGAGTGATGAAGGCTTGTTGTTAAGAGCATAAAGTTGAGAGCTAAATATGATGTTGAAGAGTAGAGGGTTGAGAACAATAGAATGATATGATGGGATGTGTTGAGTGATTGTTGTTGAGCAGAGTAGTAGGCTGCTACAGAGTGAGCAAAGTGAGAAGAGAACAAAGCTAAGATCAAGCAAAGTTGCTATCAATTACAGAGAACATTGAGTTCCGTGCTGAGTTTGGGTTGGAACCTTCATACAGGAAGTTGGTGGTTCTATCTTTGGTCGGTGCTTGAGAAAGATTAGAGGTTTGTAACTCCTACAAGTTGGTGCTTCACATGGTTCTTCTAGAAAGCTCGACAAAGGAGGGAGTTGGTGCTTCCTCCTAATGGGTGCTAACAAACAATCAAAGGTAGATAGTGTTTCATGTGACTCACAAAACAGATTAATGTAATAAAGTAGGTTCTCTTATCTTACATCAATAACAACAACAAGCGTTGGTGGTTTTTTCCTTAAAGGTTTTCCACGTAAAACATTGTGTCTCATATCTATGATGCTCATGGTGTGTGCTTGTATGTTGATTTCATGTTGCCGCCATATAATATGTTGTTGGTTATTATATGGATACTTCCTCAATTTGAAAGTTTTCATAAGAAGCTAAAAATTTGCCTTAATACTGATTCATTCCTCTCAATAGTAATATTGTTTCGAACATTTCTAAGAGATATAGCTATAAGCGAATCACATCCCTCCATTTCTAACAAAAATAAAAAAGATTAACTGAATATAAAATTATAACTATCCTTTCAATAAAAAAATCTAAACTGAGCCAACAATGCTCGCAACATATCCATTCAATTATGATAACTGTGAAAAATATTTTATTGAATCTTGATCATCTATGAATTTATTTTTATAAAGATAGTAACTTTATAAAGATATAAACTTGACATGGTGTTACACAAAAATATCGTCACCTTGATTATTTGCAGTCGGTGTAGGACTATCACCACCTATACCAGCTTCCTAAGCAAGTCTCAAACCTCAGCTCTTCAGAACAAGCTTTAGAAACTAGAGAAAGACATCAAAAAAGCAATGTAACTCTGGTTCCACACTTTCTCTCACTTTTGCCTGCGGGCCCACACCTTTTGTTCAAGTTATCTGCGTACTTATATGCTCTGTATGTAAAGGGGAAGGTGCGTACCCCTGTAAAAGTCAAAAGGCGCAATCTTTATCTTAAAAAACTCATCTTGGGTTAATTCTACAGTTTTCTAGAAGCATTTGTTACGTGGATTGTTCGCTCCAAGTGGTTCATGCATCCCATAATAGGAGGAACTAATCCCTTGTTGGGAGGAGCTATCCCTTTGAAGGTGGATGCTATCCCTTTGAAGGAGGACCTAGTAACTGATCTCCATTGCACTATAAATTGAGGCATTGGGTCAGTGGCCAGAGAGGTTAGAAGCTGAACTTTTGAGGGTAAATGCTAGTGAAATCAAGACTTCCTATTTGAGCTTAAGAGGAGAGATCACATACCTTTTTGGCTTCATTAGGGAGTGAGTGAAGCTTGTCAAAGTAGAGGAGACTTCTTGTTGGACCCTGGGAGGAGCTTGTACAGCGTCAAGGCAATGGTTGTAAGGTTCTTCCCTTTTGAATTAATACAATCAAGCTCATTTTTCTCAACAAGTATCTCATGTTATTTGTTTCATGGACTCCTTGACTTTCATGTTAAATATGTTTTATAATATTGGTTATTCAGGTGCTATTTAATCATTTGCATTGTTTGTGTTTGCAGGTTTGTGACGAAGGAACTTACTTGGATCAAAGGAGCGAAGGCATCTCCAAACTTGCGTTGGACATGAGGTAGGCCTTAAACACATTTGTTTGCCATTATTTATAAAGCATATTTAGAGAAAGATAGTGTCTGGTTGGTTTGTTTGTCATTAGGTCTTCATTAGATTCTAGGAAGGTCTATCTTGTCCACAAGATCGACTCATTCTGCGTGACAAAATGGCGACTCCACTGGGGACTTGATTGTTTTCCTTGTTTTTCTTTGACTTGAGAAACTTTTCTTTTTGTTTTTGTTTTTGGCTTGTTGTGTGTGGCTTTGGGTAGACTTAGTGGATTTACCTTTATTTTTTATTTTTCATTACTTTGGTCGAAGTCCGCAGTCTGCACTTGTATCACAGTGCGTACCCGTACGCACTTTTACTTTGTGCACAGAGCGTACCCGCACCTGGGTAAGCTCTGCTCCTTCGTACCCTGCTAAATTTTTTAAAATTTTGACTTTTTCTCTTTCACTTAGTTTTGTTTTGTTTTTCTAGTGGTTATCCTCTACCCATACCTGCATGTGACTGGTTGAGATCTTTCCTTGGTTTAATTTCATTAGCATTAGGGTTTTAGGTGAAATTCCTAGGAGTTTTGCTTGTTGGGTTTTTTTTTCGATTTGGTTGTGTAGTGGGTCTGAGCTTAGAAGCTGTAGGGACTTTAGATCATCTTAGTGTCTACCAGTCTTCTTCAGAGTCTGACCATTTATGAGATCTCCCCTTGTTGAGAAATCCGATTTGAGTTTTCTCTTTACGAAACTTCGATAAGCTTGTGATTGAAAGTTTGGATTTTCATTTTAAAAAGGAATACAAAATTGGTTGTTCTTGACTTATTTGTGATTCTAGACAAATTAGTCCTTGGTTTGCTTGTGACCAAGTAAAACATCCTCAAAAAGTCTTTTTGTGAGCTTTTTACTTCAATTAGTGTTTTTTAGTTTGTAGATCTTAAGTTTGCTTTATTCAATAGTTTTCTCAAAGATTTTCTTTAGTTATAGTTTTAAATGTATTTTAACAAAAAATGAAAGGTCTCTTTCGAAAAAATCTTGTTTTTAGTAGCATTTGATTTTTTGAATGAAAAGAGAAATTCTTGTGGAAATAATTAGTTGTCTCTTTTTTTAGTGCATTGAAACGAATACTCTTCTTTTGATTTGATCGTTAAAGAAAGATTTGTGTTTTTAAAGTATTTGCATCTTCCAACTCTTTCTTAGCTAGAACTTCATTGAAGGGAAAAGGTTAGTTAGTCATCTTAAGTGCATTTTTGTAGTGATTTTGAGTCGAGTCTTTACACCATAAGTTTCATCTCCATCACCTTTTGACTTAATCAAAAACCACTAAAAATCACGCTTAATATAAAATCAATCTAGCAAATTTTTTGTTTCTAGGGCTCTGATACACCAATATAGCTTAGGCTAGTATCTCGGAGTAGGGAGTAATTAACTCTCCAAGATAAGTAAAAAAACAAGTAGCTTTATCTTGTGGTATGAGAAATCCAATTGTTGCATTTATACTCTGGGAAAGCTCCTCTTAAAGGAGAAGCACGAGATCGTGTCCGAACCAGTGTGGGAATCAATCCTTCCTCATTGGGAACGACGCCATATATTCACGTATTACAAATGATAAACCTCGGATTATTGTCGAGGATCCTGGGGTCACTTGTTGGTAAACCTCGGATTATTGTCGAGGAGCCTGGGGTCACTTGTTGGTAAACCTCGGTTTAGTTCGAGGAGCCTTCAAGGGGATTGAACTTGCTACTCTGCCCTTGCGTGCGTATCGGATCATAGACTGTTCCCCCAGGTGTATTTGTTTCTGTTGGTAACCTTAGTGACCATATTCTCTAGGATTCTTCCTAAGGTGACGGTGGCGGGAATATCCCACTGTGCCTGGAGCAGACGTCGGCTAGAATCACTTGGATTTTCTGGGGGGTTCTCTTCACTCGAGACGGTTAAGTGGAGAAACTTGTGTCAGTCTATTCATTAAGCAGGTTGTCGGGGTAACTGTTCCAACCGCTATTTTTGTATTGAACTCTGCGACGTTGGATTTCATCACCAACTAGTGTTTTCGGTACGGAAAGTTACTGTTTGTGTGTGATTGATCGCCTAGATTCTTTAGGCATGTGATTCAATTTGTTTGGTTCTTTAGAGGCTTTAGGTGGTTTTCATTGAGATTTTACTTTGTTTGTGTTTGAAGTAGTTAAAAGTATTTAACTGTGGCTGAATTACCAAGGCAGTCCCGTAAACTTCGACACCAATCTCCTGAGTTTGTAAACGTGGCTGAGTTACTGAGGAAGTCCCGTAGACTTTGGGGCCAACCTCCTGAGGAAGTACCGAGCCAGCTTGAAGGCTTGAAAGTGCTCGTAACTCCTAGAGACAGTAGAATTGGGTCACCTGAAGAACGAGAATCTTCTTTGATAGTACATCCTGATTCTCAACCGTTAGTGGCAGATTATAATCCGCAGCCTATATCTGTTTCAGAAGTTACTGGTAGTGTTGCATCTACTAGTGATATAGGTGAAGAACCTGAAATATCTGAACCCGAAT